>VDFB02336565.1:0-165323 GCA_007258455.2 Sequoia sempervirens
AGCCCTTTCAAAAAAACAAAATCTACGAAATGGAATCCCACTTATAACAAATCAGGATCTTGTTTTATAGGAATCGGGATCTCATTTTTTAAAAATCAGGATCCCATTTCTTAAATCTAGGTTCCAGACCCCAAAACTAAATAGAATCTTGATTTTTAAAATACAGGATCTCATTTTAAATTTAGGCTCAGGACCCTGAAGCGTAACATTGTCCCGATTGCTAAATAACAGGATCCCCATTTTTTTTGCCCGATTTCAGGATTTTTTCTAAGGCCGAAACTTCCACCTTAAATGGACTCATCTTTGTGCTTTCACCCTTATCTACTTTAGGAATTTCCAACCCTTAGGGTTGGGGATTTCTTGGGCATCTAACCCAAAGGGTCGGACTATCATGTCAATGTCCACAAGAGTGTTTTTTGAAATTTTTCAAACAAAATGCAATCATGAGCATGCTCTCCATTAAAGGTTTTCATGTTTTTTAATGTTGAGTTAAAAAATACCACAATAACTTTGAGCTCTCTCTTATCTTTCTAACCATGTAATTTTTTCATACATTTCAAATATGTTAAGGTTTTGGTCTTTAATTTATTTTGCTACTGCCTCCATTTTTTGTCAAAAACCTACATTAGGTATTTTGGTTTCACTTTTTACCCGTTCATAAAAATTTGAAACAAATTATATTTTTACAAGCTAGATGAGCTTATTTTCGTGTTAAAAAAATGATTAGTTTCCAAAAAATTTAGGGGGCGCACACTTAACTTTTTGTTTTTCAGGATGTGTCCACTTTCAAAATTAGTAAAAAATCATATATTCATTTAAAATTTATAGCTAAAAAAATCAAGCATAAGGTACATGGTTTTAGTTAAATTTTCCCAAAGCAATTTTTGAAACATTAAAAAAAAGTTAACATTTTAGATAAGCCACACTAGACACTATGTTATGTCTTTTATTATAAAATCGGGAGTACTTTGTGTGTCCCCCTATTTGAACCCCTTAATCTTCACCATTTAAAAAAAAGGTAGTTTAGAAAGCATATTCAAAATGTTATGACTTGTTCTTATTGTGTTTTAAGAATAGGGTTGAGGGTATAGGGTACAAGGATGAGGGTTGAGGGTGTAGGGTTTAGGGTTTAAGTTATAGGGTTGAGGGTTGAGAGATTATGGCTAAAGTATAGGGTATAGGGTAGAGGGTTGACGGTTTACAGTTGGGGAATTAATTATTGGGTTTAGGGTTTAGGGTATATAAGGGTGAGGGTATAGGGATGAGGGTTGAGGTTATAGGGTTTAGGGTTTAAGGTATAGGGTTGAGGGATTAGGGCTTAAGTAATAGGTTGAGGGTATAGGGTAGAGGGTTGAAGGTTTATAGTTGAGGGATAATGTTTAACTCATTGAGTGTATAATATTAAGTGTGTAAGGTATAGGGATTAGGGTTTAGGATATTGGGTTTAGGGTTTACGGTATGGATTGAGGGTATAAGGCATAGGGTGAAGGGTTGGGAGCGGAGGGAAAGGAAATGGTGGACAATATCTGGTATGGTGGTGGATGGCCGGAAGGGAACATGGAGGGATGGAAAATGGACAGTGGAAATAATGGAAAGAAGAAGAAAACTTATGACCTTGTTGATGATAACAATAAGTAGTAAGGGATGCTTGTCTTGTCATCATATTTGACATTGATCTTAGAAAAATGATGGTATCCACACTATAATATGGAATGCACTAACATTCCATTTCCAACTTGGATGTGCTTAAGGATTATGCGCTAATGAACCATGTAAAGGGGGAAGATGCTTGCAATAAGGTTGTGACCACTTCCCGTTTTGCAAGCTGCTCTATGTGTATGTATGTGATATACGTATAAGTTGGTTCTTATGCGGATGTTGTGGATTAAGTCTTATACTTTGGCATGTGAACTACAACATCTTTGATTCTCAAAAAGGGATACACACATAGGTCCATCTCAAATGAACCCTCGAAGATCAAGTCTAGGTCGAGTGATTTGTCTAGTTATGTGAGTTTATCTTATTCAGTGCAAGATCATACATTTGTGGTGTATGGCTACTACATATGCTTTGATTGAATAAGATTATGAAACTAGCTATTCTATTTGAAAATAAATTACTTGATTAATAAGATGATATTGACAGTGTAATAAAATATATATTTATAATGAGAGGTGGCTGTCACATAATCCTATGGCCATTCAACCCAACTTCTATGGACTCTTAACTCAAAACTCTAAGTGTTGTAGGTATAGAAACACATGCAAATACAAGCATACAAGTCCAAACATGTAACAACACATACACAGGACAGCTAGTTCGCAGGCAAACAACAAACACATGGAGGATTTGTAACACTAAATCACACATGGATTAGCCCATTCAAAGGAACAGCTTCAGAATGAACTGTTCATTATTTCCTTAACTGAAAATTAACCTTCATTTAAATACATTAGCTGGAAATTACAAAAGAATGAGCTGAAATTAACTTCCCCTGTTTTCTCTTTGATACTCCCTGTTCTGCAGCCCCACACATAAGATGAATATCTCCAATTTAGTGATGACTCAGTCTTACCTCCTGTAAATGATCCCTATTCTTTCTCCTTGCGTGGGATCATTCACTATCCCGTGTGAGGCAATCAACACTTTCTGAGAAATTTCTGAGGCAAATCAACACTTTCTTCACAAAGAGGACAATGGAGATAGTCAAGTTATTGGAGAGTGGTGAGTGTTTTCGATTCATATTGCCTGGGACTAATCAAATCTACATGGTTAATTTGTTTATTGACCCTGAAAATTGACAGATGCTTCAAAAGGAGAATATGTATCTACATCCAAGTCACAAATACAAAACGGTCTATGAAAATCAGTATTAAACCGAACACAACATAAACTCCAAATAGAAAAAATCTCATCAAAACAGTGAGTAACTCCTACGAAATGGGTGCCTCTGAGTGCTATCAAACCAACATTCTTGAGTAGTCAAATGAGAATGTCTTTGCTGATCTTGAACAAGAAGAATATGCAGGTGAATCCACAATCTACTAATATTTGTTATAAAATGTGAAGGTATGGGTGAATTTTTTGAATTTATTAAAAACTGTACTACTAATTAATAAATGAAAAAAAATACTATCTAGAACCAATATTTTTTAATTTTATTTTTGAACATTAAAATCTTAGCCCCACCCTGAAACTTTCCTGTCATTCTCAAACTCTGAAGCCCACCCAGAAACTCCCAAATCATTCTTGGCTGCACACTTCGTTGACTTTCTGAAACTGTTTGACCAAAAGTCTACTTTCCAGTGATAAAGTAATTGAGGTTCAGCACTATATAGGTCAACAACCTTATAAATAACCGTACGTGATTCAAGAATTTCTGGAAAATAGATATGCCCATATCCGAAAGGCATTTCCTTCCATTGACATTTCTTCTTTTCATAACTCTCTTTTTCAGATGTTGTCATATCTTGATATAAATTTGGCAGATTTTCCATCCTCTTCCTTCCATTGTCACAATTTTCTTAATTTTCTGAATCAGAGCCATCTCCCTCTGCAATATCTCCCAACTCAAGTGAAGTCCAATCAACTTCATCAATGTATGCATTGGGATCAAGTTTTGGTATGTCACAAGGAGTGCCATTAATCTTTGCAAAATACCTCCTCTTGGCAAGATGAAAAGCCTCTTCTGCTGCTGAATCATTCCACTTCTCTATCTCTGGAAAGAAAATTGTGTATTTCTTTGCCTCACAGAATTCTTTCCATGAAAGGCTCACAGATTGCTTGCAAAACTCCTTTTCCCACGAAGGTATAGCAGGTATCCAGATAGCTGGAACATCCACACACTAGTTAGACAATATAATATGCATATAAATAGACTTTAAGACTGGTCCAAGCACACTCCATACTGCATTAAAGGCAACCCATAACTACTCCTGATATTTACCAAGAAAAAGAAAACCTGATACAAAACGTCCCCAAATATTCAGAACCAAGTAAACAACACCAAATTTAGAGTATGCACCATATAGCATCCAGATAAAAGATCGAACAAATGAACAGTAAAAACACAGTAGAACTACAGAATCTAAATGCATATGAATTTCTGTACCTGTCGTTTTTTGGGGATGAAAGAAATCCATAACCTTCTTGTTAGGAAAATACGACGATGTCCATCGTGGACCACCTTTCCCTGATTGGTGTCTCCCGCGACCGCCCATTTCCCCAACTCAAATAAAAACCTGGGAAACTTATCCCTGAATGAATGATTACAGTTTGGAAGAAAACCAAAAACTTAAATTCATCCAATCCTAGAATTGATTATTCAATAAAGCTACTTACTTGAACAAATAGATAATCCAAACTAAGGAGGAATTTCAATCCGAAACACCTAAAAACAACAAAATGTCCGTCTGTTAAAACAGTTTGAACAGAAAGATTAAAAAAGTTTGAAATTTCAAAATGCTCCAGGAGATAAGACCGACATCTCTAATTTGCTAAATTTAGCTGTCAAAACTAAAACAATATATATTGTTGTTCTTTTCTGCATGAATTCTGGGCTGTCAAAACACAAATTAGTTTGCTAAATTTAGTTGTCAGAAACGCACATTGACCTACTAAATTTGGGAGGTAGTGGCATTGGATGATGGATAGTGGGAGTAGTGGGGATCAGATTCATAAATGCAGAAAGTAAAGAGTATTTTATAACGCTTACTATGCCAAATCAATGTTAGAGTTGAAGTTTGCCTTCGCAGTAAATCTAGAAAAACGGCGGAATGTCGAAGTTGTTTTCCTTCGCAGTAGATCTAGTAAAACGGAGGAATGTCGAAGTTGGAAAGCATCGAGTAGATATGTTGTATATATAGTTTAAAGATCTTTATATAAGGTGAAACGTACGGAGAGACATGTCTCTATGTGATAGTTGTGCTTTTATGTAATTTTATTTTATTTTTATTTTTTGTTTGGGGTTAGTTGTGCTTTTATGTAATTGATGTTTAGAGTGTGATTAAATAGAGTTTATGTTTTTTAATATTTTTTCATAAATTTTATTTCATATGGGGTCTTTTTATAAGAAATGGGTTTATAAGCATCAAAATCTTATTGAAGGTATAGAAATCTATTTCTCTTCAAAGATTTATTGAAGACATTTGCAAGTTGCTCATTAGTTGGTGTATAAACCAGTTTGATTTTCTTATTGAGGACATGCTCATAAATAAAGTGATGATGTATTTCAATAAATTTTGTTTGAGCATGGAGCATTGTATTCTTGAACATCTTCAACACACTTTGATTGTCATAGCACATAATTGTAAGACTATTGTGGATGATGAAGATCCTTAAGGAATTATCTAAACCATTTTGCTTCAAATGTTGTTGCAACAACTACCTTGTACTCAACTTCAATGGATGACAATGCAACATTAAATTGCTTATTACAACTCTATGAAACAATGGTATATCCATCCAAGATTGAAGTAGTCATTGAGGGTTGATTTCCTAGAGTTTGCAACCTGCCCAATTTGAATTTGAAAAACTGGCAAGTTTGAAATCTTCATTCTTCAAATATTCCAATATGAAGTTTTTCTTCTTTCAAGATATCTCAAAACTTATTTTGCATCTATTCAATGAATTTATTTTGGGTGAGTCATGAATTGAGAAAGGATTCCAACCACATGAGATATGTTGAACAACAAGTAACAATCAAGGAAATAAATTTTTCTATCAAACTCCTATATAGTTTTTCATTAACTAGTTTACCGTTTGGGTTTTTAGTTAGCTTAGTCCTTATCTCCATTAGTATTGGTAAAGCTTTACATCTTGGATTTTGAACTATTTGAGAGGTTCTTGGATGTTTTTATTTGAGGAATATTTTTCGAGATAATTGCCACACTTCAATTCCAAGAAATTAATCAAGTAATTCAAAATTAGACAATTCAAACTTGGTCTTTGTATCTTCTTTTAATTCATCTATAAGTGATTGATTATTCCCAATAATGAACAAGAACTTGTGATTAAAAAATATTGTATATTTTTGGATTAGTTAGATTTCTAATTATCCAAATACCATTCTAAATGAAATAAGAGGAAAGATACCAAGATTTCAAGGTAATAAGGTAGTTACAAGAGAAGAACATGTAAGACACTTCATTAATATCAATGATGAGTATAAGATTAAGGATGAGGATGTGATGATGTTTTTTTTTGTGTATTCCTTGGAGGAAAGTGCAAAATAGTGGTATAGAAGCCTTCTAGATAATAGTATAGATAGACATGGGAGGAGTTCATGTGAGTTTTTAGATTAAATAGTATGGGAGTAGAATGGATCCCAAATTTTTTGTTCATAAAAAGAGTACGTATCATTTTTTGAATACCAAGCTTGGGGAGCCCATTTCACACCATAAAGTGTCTTTTTTAGGTTGCATATCAAATGTTCCTTTCTCTTTCCAAAAAACTAGGAGGTTGTGTCACATATATCTCATCTATCAAATCTTCATTTAGGAATGCACTTTTCACTTGGACATTTGGTGGATTTTATAATTGTGTTCGGAAGAAACTACTATTAATATTCTAACTATGATCATTTTTGTGACTAGAGAAAAGGTTTCCTTTCAATCAACACCTTCAATTTTTTTGTATCTTTATCTACCAATCTTACCTTGTGCTTGTCAATTGATCCATTTGATTTAAACTTTATTTTGAATGCCCATTTACAATCAATGGCTTCCTTAAACCAATAGGTAAAGATACCAAATTCTATGTATTATTTGATGACTTGAATCCATCTCTTCATTCATAGCACTCTTTCATTTTATTATGTTAAATTATTTCCTCAAAAGAGCTTGGTTCATGAGCAATTAGAATGGGTATCATCAAGGAAAAAATGACTTCATATCCTACAATTTTATGGGTGATTCCTTGGTCATTGTAATCTCCTTAGAGGAACATTAGATCTTGTGAAGTGGACAACGAGATTGAATTTGGCTCATCAATTCTTTCTCCTTCTTTTATTGATTCAATAGTACTTTCTTGTTCTATTTTAACCTTTTTGGGTGAATATATGATGCTAATATGTCATTTCATCTTGAATCTCTTCTAAAAGATTAATATGGTGAAGACTTGGTTCAAGGTGACACTCTTCCTCAAAAATGACACCTCTAGATATGTGAAGTTTATTTTCATTGGGATCATATAATCAATAACCTTTACTAGAGTCATCATATCCAACAAGGATGCATTTTTTACTCTTACCATCAAATTTCCTTATCTTCTATTTTGGAAATTCTTTATAGGAAATGCTCCCAAAAAATATTAAATGCCTCATTGATGGTTTCCTACCCAACCTTATTTTATATGGAGAGATGATTTACAGGTTTATGTTATGGTTTTGTGTGGGTATCTATAAGAGAAAATTGAGAATCCTTTGAAAAAGGAGAATATCTTAAATTAAGCATCAAAATAATCATTTGTTACAAGTGTATATAACATCTAAGAATAAAATAATGTGTCATATTACAATGAGGTTGAATCAATATGAAGTAAGAATGAAAATCAATAGTTCACATGGTTTCTCTTCAATAAGTAATGATTATGAAAAAAATGGAATCTTGGTCTTCTTATGATAACACTGAAGCATTACATAGTAATTTTTATACCAAGTGGCTAAAGAAGGAAATTAAGTTGTGACCTCAAGAGAAAACCTGATATTGGACATATTACAATGTTATCACATTATTGCTTAAATATAGAATTCTTGGACTTGTGTCCATCACTAAATAGGTTATTACTTTGATTGAAGGTTAGTTGGTTTGATGATTGAAATTTATTTCATCTTTAAAGAAGTTTAAGCTACAAATTTGGGTAGAGTAAATAACCAATCTTCTCAATCTTTTTGGAAGGATTTAGTATATTTATATTTCATGGAACTTTACATCACTTTGGATTAATCACAAGTACAATAGACAATATGCTTTGGTATGAGTGGTTTTGAGGACAAGGGGTATATGGGGTAAGGTTCCAGTTGGTGGTTTAATTTATTTTGTTTAGTAATTATTATTCAAATTGTTATTAAGTCCTTTGGGATGAATTTTTTAACAATTCTTGATAGAAAGTGTTCCTGAATAAAATTTTATAGTATTAACTATTTAGTTTTATTTAGAAATTATTTTTATCAATTTTATGGATTCTGGAAATAATTATCACAATGTAGTAAATGTTGGAAGCAATAGTCCTGAGGCAATATATAACTTGATAAAAATGAAATAAAATGTAGAATCTTTTATCCCAGGTTAATAATGGGGATTTCTAAAGACAAATGGTTGAACCAACATTAAAAGATAAGGTATTAAAATGAGTGCAAATGGAATAAAATATTTCCAAATATATTTTATTTCACTTCCTAAGGTTATTATGTGTTTCTCCTTCCCTTGTAGGATTGACAACAAAGGCTACTTGCAAAGAAGGTATGTGTATTCAAAATTGGGGATATATATTGGTTGCACATGAATACGTACAACTAACCATACAATCCACTATCACATGTCTCCAATATATAAGAAAATTAAAAATAAAAAACCATCAAAGGCTTCATTTCACCAAAATCATTTTTAGTCTTAAACCATGTGGGCAGAAATACGTTTGGATGCAAACTACCATGAGAGGAATTCACATGCAATAACTCTAGCATCCAAATGGTAACATTAAATAAAAGAAAAGGTTGGTTATGGATAGGTCTAATTATTATGGTTTTGTATGCGTATCTATAAGAGAAAATGGAGAATCCTTTCAAAAAAGAAAATATCTTATTAAGCATCAAAATAATCATTTGTAATTTTTTACATTTAAGCAAAGCAAAAATAATTATCACAATGTAGTAAGTGTTACAAGCAATAGTCCAAAGGTAATATAGAACTTGATAAAAATGAAATAAAATGTAGAACCTTTTATCTCCAAGTTGCTAATGGGAAGTTGTAAAGACAAATGGTTGTTAAAATATTGGGTATTAAAATGAGTTCAAGGGAATAAAATATGGAAATATATATTTTTTCACTTCCTAAAGTTACTATGTGCTTCTCCTTCCCTTGTAAGATTCACAACAAAGGATACTTTCAAAGTAGATATGGGTAAATATCAAAATTAAGGATATATATTGGTTGCAAAAGAATACTTACAACTAACCATACAATCCATTATTGCATGTCTCCATTACATAAGAAAATTAAAAATAAGAAACCATCAAAAGGCTTCATTCCACCAAAAGCATTTTTAGTCTTAAACCATGTGAACCATACACTGTCAATTTGAAAAGTATAATCAAACAAAGTTTAAGACAAAAATGGTTTTTCCAAAAACATGCCTCCTCAACCTTGCAACCTAAAATGATAGGGTGGTCCCACAATACTAGTTTGCAATTTTTTGCCAAACTAGACACTAAACTATTTTTTTCTAACTAAATCTTCACTTTCGGGCACTTATAGTGGCTAAACCGTGAGGAATTTGAAGATGACGCAAACTAGTAATTTGTGACATTTTTTTGTAGAGGGTCATCCCACAATAATGGGTTACACTTTTCGGACAAACTTGACATTGAAATCAACATTTTCAGAAAAAACTTCACTTTCTAACACCTATAGTAGGTAAACTATTAGGAATTTGAAAATGATGTAAACTAGTGATTTGTGAGATTTATTTTGTGGATTTTAAATATATATTTTTAAAAAAAATTGAAATTAAATTTATTTTTTTTATGTCTCCTTTTATAACTAGCTTTTAATGGTAAACAACATTTTTTAAAAGTGATGTGTACTTCGGCACACATAAATTTTTTTCTACAAAGGGTAAAATTCTAAAAAATAATTAATTTAGGTTGGTAACATTGGTATCTAGTGCTTTCATTTTGTTTCATAATGTTTTGTTGAATATTTTCCTTTTAATTAAGTTTTGAAGTCAAACCAATTACAATTTAGACATAGGTGCATTTTAGCTCACATAACTTTTTTTGTTAGAATGAGGACACCAATACCTAGTGTGTATATATTTTTCAAAAAAAAATTCTCAAATTTAATATTTTTCCACAATGATTTTTCAATGAACTTGATGTTCAGTTAAAAACCTACGTTCAGTTAACAAATTTTTTTTAAAAATATATATATATAATTTATAGTTGTTGGAAAGCACGTTTCAAGCACTACACTCCCCCAACTTGGTTTATCATGTTGAATCCATTTGCACCTCCTTTTCGGGCTTCAATAGTCAAAAAATGCATAAAATTTGAAATGGTGGAGGGGAAAGAGAAAAAAGGGGGGTTCGAATGAATCCCCCTCCATTCCACTAAAATTTTCCACAAAATTTTCCTCTAAAACAGCCTTCGAACAAAGGCTCCAAAAAAAGCATTTAAATGGTTAATTTTTGGATTTTCTAATATTAGCATTTTTTGGTTTTTTATTATTTGCAATTGTTTATTTTTTTCTTAAGTTTCTATTATGATTAAAAGTTATGTGAATTTTTTCAATTAATAAATTTAGCAATTTTTTCTATATAAGTAAGAAAAAATCATAGAAATTGTCAAGGATATTTTTGTTTTATAGTGTAGGGTTTGGAGGAGAATATAAGAATTGTGAAAATTATTTTTGTTCTATTGAGGATCTAAGATCAAAAGAGGCTTTGGAGGAGAATATCTGAAGATCAGAAGATGATTTGTTCTATTGGAGGAGAATATCAGAGGGATTGCCAAGCAACATTTTACAAAGAAGGGGATGGGAAACAAAATAACAAGACAAAAGAAGAGTCAACAAAAGAATTCAGCAAAAGAGGAATAGAGATTGCATGAAGAAAGCTTGTAAGGATATCATAGACGAAAACAAGGTATGCCAAATTTGAGCCTCTCCCACTATTATTCTTTTCATATCCCTTTAACTTTCCATTTTATATAAATTCTATTCAAGAATTATATAGGAGCATTAATTTATTTCTTTTGATCAACAAAAAATTTCCTATTTCAAAATTATTTAGTTTCATACAATCTGTGTAGAAATTTAAGAGTGATAATATCTTAATTTACACTAGATTTAATATTACAACCTCAATTTTCTTTCTTTAAACTAACATGCATTTCCCTTCATTAGCCCCACACTTGAAAGATGAAATAAATACCCAACATGATAAATTACCATGAAATACCAAAATCCTTTAATAGAAGACAAAAAAAGTGAATAGGTATTGAGCATTATTAAATAGAAATCACAAGTGTGACATCATGAAAAATTTGATGGTAAAATTGATGAGAACAGAACAAAAGATATAATTAATTATTTGTAAAATTAACTACTAGCAAGTCATAGAAGGGGATGCAATTGGAATCTATCAAAGGAATACAAGAATTCGAGGAATTTTACAGTTGATAGAGAGAAACAACAACTTTCCAATCATACAAAAAGTTAAGGTGCTTCTCCATAAAGGTTGTGTCCTCATTCTCACTTCATCACCCTTACTTTGTGTCCTCTAGTTCTCAAGCTATTTCTGGTCTAATCAAGTCTAATGGAGTAATATTTCAATTCTCTTGTAACATTTTAATGGTGTTGGCATTGTTCTTTATGGGGGCTCTACTAGATTTAATTACCCTCCTTAGAATAGCTTTGATCCATAAAATATTTCTCTAGAAAAATGTAATTCATTCACCACTCTTAGTGTTTTCCATTTTCAATTCACTAATTTATTCCATAACCTCCCAATGTTTGAAGAAAAGTTGTTCTTCTTTCATAGGGACAAGCACCTTTTCCTTGGAAGTTTCTTAGCCATTAAAATAGTTTTTAGTTTCATTTTTTTGGTCTCAATGAAGAACCACTTAAGGATTGTATGATGGATGATAACCTCTTTGTTCATTTCAATATTTTTATTTGCAATCAAGTTCACAATTGAAGCAACAACCTCTAAAGAGGGAGAATGGCATGGAAGATTAGCTAGTGAAATAGGAGGGGCAAGACATAAATATTTCACTTTACCTCATCATCCAAATCAATTTTTGTTGGCAAAAAAAGTACACACAACTAAGAGGGGGGTGAATCAGGTGTATCAGAGACTAAAACTTTTCTTACTAATCTTAACTTAATCTCAGATTTGGTGAATAAGCAATTAACCATAAACAATCAACATAGCAGAGAGACAAAGAACAAAAAGATTTTTTGCATGGAAACCTTGTTGGGGAAAAACCACAGTGGATGTTAGTCCACAAGATTATACTCTACTAAAAGTATAAAAGAAATAGTAAGGAGAATGCACATGCATTTGGGCACACTTCCTAGAGCTCACTACTCAATTACAAAAGAGGACTCATTTTCCAACAATACGATTTGGATTAAAACCATCCAAGATTTGTGAACTAAGAAAGTAGCTTCTTCACAAGCCTGATTACAATTCCAATTAGGCTCAACACTTCTTCACACTTCATACATTCTTCTTTACACTTTGCTTAGCAATCGAGTGATATTCACACATACACACATAGGAGCACACAAAGCACCATCTTCAACAATGAACTAATTGTCATTATATATCTGTTACATGAAATTCCATCACTCCTTCGTCGGCCAAGGAAATAAAATATATTTGTAATCTCAGCCTAGATTTACAAATAATATTTTAATGTGAATCCACCAATGTTGGCCAAAACATAGTGGAGACCCAAAATAATATCTCCAATGTGAGTTCATACTTTAATTAATTACACCTCAAAGATCCACAACACACTATCATCAACATGTCAGCCAAGAACAAGAAAAACTGAACATGTGCAAGACAAGATCTTCAACCACGAACTGTCTGAATAATGTGGATGTACCACAAAGATAGAGAATGATCTAGAGACACCAGAGAACACCAATAAACAACAGAGAAGTGTATGCAAGAACTGAGAAACAAGAATTACACAAACTTCATTCAGGAACACTGACAGGGACCAGCAACACACTGTCAGACCACAACATACTCAAAACTTCACGCAGAACTCTGAAACTTCCGGTAGATGATCTAGAAACATTCAACAATAAACAATAAACCCTTTAATCAACATTAGCTAATCTTCAATGTATAGAACACAACGCCTTCTTGACCTGCACAATTCCACTGGGAACTAGGAATACTTTCTTTTACAATTTTCTCAATATCCTCGACATATTCAATCTTCAATACACCAAATGCTAATAGTGTTGACATCAATGAAGACCACATATCAAAAACTATATCCGCAACATCCAAGAATCCCCCCCTTTGGCATTGATGGCAACACAATATGTGAAAAAGAATACCATCAACCCAACACATTGACTTCGTCTATACTTCTCCTCTCAACTTGACTTTTCTCCACAAGAATTTTTCACAAAGCACTTCTCCCCCTTTAACATCAATGGAAAAGGTAACCATGACCTTTCCATGCACATGCTCTAAACCACATATTTGCGCATCTGACTACTCCCCCTGAGTAGCAACCACGAAAAAATCAATCTGGATCAAAATATAGCAATGAAGCTCTCATATTGATGCAAATAAATGCATCTTTAGTTCTTATCAATAGGGGTAATTACCCCTAGCATTCCTCTGATATATACTCAAAAATATCCTTTGGAAAAGACTTAGTAAATATATCGGCAATCTATTCTTTGGTAGGTACATACTCCAGTCTAACTTCTTTCTCATTCACTTTTTCCCTCAAGAAATGAAACTTAATTGAAATATGTTTATTCTTAGAGTGTAGTACCGGATTCCTTGAGATGTTTATTGCACTTGAATTGTCATAGTATATGGCAATAGGCTCTTCATATATCACTTTGATATCTCCTAGCATATGTTTCATCCATATCACTTGAGTACAATTATTTGTAGCAGCAATGTATTCAGCTTCAACAGTAGATAGAGAAATTGAATTCTGCTTTTTTCTTAACCAAGATATCAGCTTCTTCCCTAGGAAGAAGGCACCACCACTAGTACTTTTTCTATCATCTACATCACCAACCCAATCTACATCAGTGTATGCACACAAAGTGAGATCATCATCTTTTGGATACCAAAGTCCAAAGTTAGTTGTTCCTTTAAGATATCTAAAAATTATTTTGACAGTAGTCACATGTGATTCCTTTGGATTAGCTTGAAATCTAGCAATCATACATGTATACAACATTCATAATGTCTGGTCTAGTTTGTGTCAAGTAGAGAAATCCACCAATCATTGATTTGTACCAAGTTTGATTTGCCTTTGGAGAATCATCATTCTGTGTTAGCTTACATCCAGTTACCATGGGAGTACCAATAGGTTTGGAGTCATTCATTCCAAATTTCTTCAGTAGCTCTTTCACATATTTGGACTGAGATATGAAAATCTCCTAGTCCAATTGTGTAACTTGTAATCCCAGAAAGAACTTCATTTCACCAATGATGCTCATCTCAAATTCACTCTTCATTTCATCATCAAACTCCATACATAGATTATCATCTCCTCCAAAAATGATATCATCAACAAAACATTTTATAATCAAATCCTTATCATGATCTAACTTGAATTATAAATTGCTATTAGCAATACCTTTAGTGAATCCAAGCTTCAACAAATATTTGTTCAATCTAATGTACCATGCTCTAGGGGCTTGCTTAAGTCCATATAGAGCTTTCTTTAGTCGGTAGACCATATCTTCCTGTTTAGCTAGTTGAAATCCATCCAAATGTTCAATGTATACTTCTTCATCTGGTTCTCCATTTAGAAATGTAGACTTCACATCCATTTGATATACTTTATAATTCTTGTATGCGGTATAAGCAAGAAATAATCTCACAGCTTCAATTCTAGCTACAGGGAAAAAGGTTTCTTCAAAATCTATCCCTTCCATTTGAGAATAGCATTAACATACCAGTCTTACTTTATTTTAGACCACTTCACCTTCTTCATTCAGCTTGTTTCTAAATACCCATTTGGTACCAATCACATTTTTGTCTTTAGGAATAGGAACTAGTAGCCATGTGTTATTATTTTCAATTTTTGTCAGCTCTTCCTTCATAGCTTCCAACCAATGTTCATCTTGACAGGCTTCAGTGACACTCTTAGGTTCAATCTTGGATATTCGACAATATTCTTCTACAATTTTTCTTCTATTTTGCACTCCTTTACTCTTATCTCCTATGATTTGACTTTTAGAATGATTCAGCTTTACATGCCTTGGATTTTTGGGACATTCTTGGACTTCTGATTCTTTTGATCTTTCTTCTACACTTCCACGTGTTTGTGCCTCTGCACTTGTCTGAGCTTCTTGACTAAATTGATTTATCAGAAAAAAATTGAGGTTGCTTCATTGAAACTTGTGGAATAATCTGAAGTAGATTTGATTTCTGAGTGTTCTTTACTTGACTTGTGTTGTCTTCATTTGAATCATAGCTGCATCGTCTAGATGATTTGACAGAGTCCTCATCTACTCTGACATTTGCACTTTCAACTATCTTTCTCAATCTTTTATTATAGCACCAGTATGCCTTGCTCTTAGTAGAGTAACCTAGGAAGATCCCTTCATCGCTTCTAGCAAAAAAAATTCCTATATCATCATCTCTCTTGATATAACACCTACTTCCAAAGATCTTAAAATACTTGATAGTAGGCTTGTGACCAAACCATAACTCACAAGGGGTCTTACCAGAATTTCCATTCAAATTTACTCAGTTTAAGGCATACACAACAGTACTTACTGCTTCACTCTAGTACATCTAAGACACATTCCCTTTCATCAACAAGGTTTTGGAAACATCCAAAATTGTTCTATTCTTTCTCTCTGTAACTCCATTTTGTTGAGGGGTTTGGGGAGCAGATAACTGTCTTTTAATTCCATGTTCTTCACAATAAGAGTTGAATTCGTTAGAAATGAACTCACCACCTTTGTCAGATCTTAGGCACTTTATTTTTAGACTTTCTCATTTTCTACCATAGCCTTGAAGCATTTTAATTTCTCCAGTGCTTCACATTTTTCTCTGAAAAAGGAAACCCAAATCATTCTAGAGTAATCATCAATAACCAGCATAAAATACCTTTCTCCATGAATACTTATGACTCTGGAAGGACCACAAAGGTCAGTATGTAGCAACTCCAACAAATTATTTGAATGAAAAAAATTTCTCTAGAAGGAGACTCTAGTTTATTTACCCATTTGACATTCCTTGTAGATTATATTAGTGGGCTTCACTAATCTAGGCAGATCTCTTACTGCTTGAGTAGAACTTATCTTGATAATTTTGTCAAAATTTACATGACACAATCTCCTATGCCACAACCAGATTTCATCTATTTGAGCAATCAAACAACTTCCACTAGCAGTATTCAAGTGAAAAATGTTACCTTGTGTTTGTTTACTTGTTGCTTGCATCAAGTTTCTAGAACTTCCACATATCTTGCATCTTCTACCTTTGAATTGTAGATCATATCCCTTGTGAACCATCTGTCCAACACTCAACAGGTTGTGCTTCAGACCTTCAACATAGAGGACATCACCAGTGTTGTCCTTACCACCAAGGCAAATGGATCCTCTACCACGAATCACACTAGCATTGTTATCTCCAAATCTTACAACTCCACCATCATACTATTCTAGACTCACAAATTTGATTTTGTCACTAGTCATATGATGTGAGCATCCACTATCAATGACCCACTCATCTTTTTCTTCAACTTGAG
Source organism: Sequoia sempervirens (assembly GCA_007258455.2). NCBI lineage: Eukaryota > Viridiplantae > Streptophyta > Pinopsida > Cupressales > Cupressaceae > Sequoia > Sequoia sempervirens. The sequence continues at coordinate 16,697 of VDFB02336565.1, forward strand.
CTGAAAGAGATTTTTCATCTTTAGTAGATTTAGTAGCCATGAGATTATTTTCAATGGTAGCAATGAAAGCCCAATCATCTTCTTTTCCATTATCTTTATCATATTCTTCATCAGTCACTGCTTCTTCAGCAAAGTAGCATCTCTTCGGAAATATAGACTTCCTAGGTTTAGATCTAGGAACTCTTTCAGGACATCTTGATGCAAAATGACCTATTTTACTGCATGAAAAACATTTAATGGGTAATATATGTTCATACTTACCTTTTCCTCTCCCTTCTTACTTTTTAATCATCGCTTCCAATTCTTCTACTTCTCTTTCTTTATCTTCAAGTTGTTTCAATTCTTCATCATACTTGGATACCTTCCTAAAAATCTCTCCCGGACTAGATCTTTGTCTGTTATTTCCAAACACAATAGCCTTAAATGCAGATTCAGTCTTTGGTGTGGATTTAGCAAATTCACTTATCTCAAAAGCAACAAGTTTCCCAATCAATGTATCTCTTGTCAACTTGTTTACTAATCTTAACTCTTCAATAGCATGAACCTTCATTTTGTAGGAGGTAGACAAGGATCTAAGTACTTTTTCCACAATTTCATCCTCATCCACAGAACCACCAGCACATGTAATACACATCACTATCTCATTTACTCTCTACATAAAAGAGGTGATATTTTCATCTACACCCATCTTCAGATTCACATACTTTCCTTTCAAGCTTTGTAGCTTAGCCATCTTCACCTGTGCATCTCCTTCATACAAAGTTTCCAGTTTCATCCAAATTTCATAAGCTATATGCAGACCTACCACATTAGCCATCTTTGAATCTGTCAAGGCACTTACCAAAGCTTTAATAGCTCTGATATTGCTTTCAACATCTTTGATCTCATCAATAGTAGAGGGACCATTCTGAGGAATGATATATTGATTTCTAGTAATCTTCCAGATAGCATCACCAATACACATTAAGTGACATTGCATCCTAACTTTCCACAATGAGTAGTTAGTTCCATCAAATCTAGGACTTTCCTTCTTGAATGTTGTTGCCATCTTAGATCACCTCAAGATTTTAGAATTTCTTCAGAGGAACCTGCTCTGACACCAATTGTTGGAAAAACAAGAACACACAACTAAGAGGGGGCGGTGAATCAGTTGTATCAGAGACAAAAAAAAAATCTTACTAATCTTAACTTAATCTCAGATATGGTGAATAAGCAATTAACCATAAATAATCAACACATCAAAGAGACAAAGAACACAAATATTTTTTGCGTGGAAACCCTATTGGGGAAAAACCATGGTGGATGTTAGTCCACAAGATTATACTATGCTAAAATTATAAAAGAAATAGTAAGGGGAATGCACATGCATTCAAGAACACTGCCTAGAGCTCACTGCTCAATTACAAAAGAGGACTCACTGTCCAATAATAGGGTTTGGATTAAAACCATCCAAGATTTGTGAACTAAGAAAGTAGCTTCTTAACAAGCTTGATTATAGTTCCAATTAGGCTCAACACTTCTTCATACTTCGCACATTCTTCTTTACACTCTGCTCAACAATCGAATGATATTCACACATACACACATAGGAGCACACGAAGCACCATCTTCAACAATGAACTAATCGTCCTTATATATCAGCTACATGAAATTCAATCACTCCTTCGTCGGCCAAGGAAATAAAATATATTTGTAATGTTGGTCCAGATTTACAAATAATCTTTTAATGTGAATCTACCAAGGTTGGCCACAACATAGTGGAGACCCAAAATAATATATCCAATGTGAGAATACTTTAATTAATTACACCTTGAAGATCCACAACATGTTATCATCAACATGTCGGCCAGGAACAAGAAAAACCAAACATGTGCAAGACAAGATCTTCAACCGAATACTCCCTAAATAATGTGGACGTACCACAAAGATAGAGAATGATCTAGAGACACCAAAGAACACCAATAAACAATAGAGAAATGTCTGCAACAACTGAGAAACAATAATTACGCAAACTTCATTCAGGAACATTAACAGGGACCAGCAACACACTGTCATACCACAACATATTCAAAATTTCATGTAGGCCTCTGAAACTTCTGGTAGATGATCTAGAAACATTCAACAATAAACCCTTTAATCCACATTAGCTAATCTTCAATGTACATAACACAACACCTTCTTGACCTACACAATTCCACTAGGAACTAGGAATACTTTCTTTTACAATTTTCTCAATATCCTCGACATATACAGTCTTCAATACACCAAATGCTAATATTGTTGACATCAATGACAACCACATATCAACAACCATATCCACAAAATCCAACAATTTCATTCTCTATTTTCAATTTAATCTTAACCTTAGGATTATTTTTTCTACCCTCCACTCCTTTTATTTTACCATCTAAAATGGGGTCATTCTCATCATAGTTTCCCCCTTCTTCTTGAATGTGACTTTAGTGCTTCTAATATCTTCACCACCAAAAAAATTCATTCTTCCATGATTCTCAAGACCATTAGGGCCAAATACAAAACTTTCTTGGAAAGGGAACTTAGGGTCAAGACTCAAGGTAAGAAGAAAAAACCATTTTAGGAGTGTAATCCGTAATGGAATAAGGTCATCTCTTCTTATAGTAGTGTAAGTCCAATTTAGAAGTAGCAAGGTGGATTCTACAAGTAGCAATGAAAAGTGGGGGTTTCAAGGATAATTCATGTTTAATAAGTAGGTGAAATATTTGTGTAGGGCACAACCTTAATTATTCTATTAAATTCAAGAATAGAGTATTCAAGAAAGGGTAACATAAGGAAAGGAAAAATCACTAGGTAATTGTCATGAAAATAGACAAATGATGTAAAATGGTGTAATTGGCTTGGAAGTGCTCCTCAAGCATGACATACCTTGTTAGGATAAATTGATCATAGATAAAGTATTTTTTCCTAAGTTACTTTGGTGCAGTTCTTATACCCTAGTATGAGCAATAAGAGAGAGACAAGAACTTATGTGGTGAGTTACAAAAGGATGTGGTAGGAAAGAATAATTAAAATTGAAAATGCACATATATTCACAAATAAATAATTGCACATCATGAATTCATTAGATCATCATGCAATATATTGTAATCATCATATATATCTCTATTGCATAGTTCATTTATATATCAATATTATTTCTTATATTTCTCTTCTATATATCATCCATCTATAATATATTACATACTTTCTTCTCTATTCTACTTCTATAACTTCATCTAGTGCTTCTTTCCTTAATTTCCCTATATTTTTATTGTTTCTTCTCTTCTTTGCTTCAACATTATGACTAATGTTTCAATAACTCCTTCAATTATCTCTACTAAATATCAAATCTCTCTACATTATGATATTTGCGAAGAGCCAACAAATCCTTGGCATTTGCATAGACTAGTTTATTATTTATTTCATATGGTAATTGCAATATCTAGGATGTGTGGTTCCACTACATCCATGAAAGTGTGCTCTTTGTCTACCACAAATGTAATTTTATTCACATATTAGTGCATAATATTAGAGGATTCTTAGTCCCTTGATTTCATTTGGTCTTAGAAATTTTTGAAGAATATGAGTATATGATATCTATATAGGATGTAACATCTTTAAAGTGTTTCACATATATCTCTATCTATCAGTATATCTCTATATATCAGTGAGGTTGTTGACTAAATTGTCATGGCATGGTACTCTCACACTTCCAGCAAGTTGTCATATCTTTATGAAATGCCTTTAGATCCATTTCTTCTCACTATATTTGGACAAAATATCATGTTTCTTTCTCACAAACACCGCCATCCTATATAATGCCCCCTCAAGGATTAGATTGAAAAAACATAATTAAATACAATATTTAAGGGAATTTTTATTAAAAAAATGATAATGGTAAACATTTTTTACTTTAAATTTAGGTGTATTTAAGATTAAGGTATGAGCAAAAGATGATACCTTGCCCAATACAGCTATTTCAAATATACGATAAATTTGTCTTCAAGTATCAATGACAGTTCGGATAAATATGAAATCAACAGATTGTGTAAACCATATAGGCCACTTGATCTCCTATCCAATGGAAATACATAATACAACATTTATATTAATACAAAACATCCATCTTTTACATAAATTGAGTAGAGATTATGAGCAAATTTCCACCAAATATGGGTTTTGGGTAAAGATTGTGGTTGAAACCCTTTTGTAAGAAGACTCATATATATACACGTGGGATAATCATTAAAGGTTGTTGTTGCAAATGGACACATAAAATTTAAATCTAAAATTTTCAAATTTGAAATTATGATGTGAAGGAAAAGAAGACGAGTCCAGAATCCAATAAAGAGTTAGTGTAGATCTTCTTTTATGAACTAGTTGATCTTGTTAATCTCTTGGCATCTTATGACCTCCAAATTCCTTTACTTCAAGTGAGTTTATCACTACATAATAAACATAGTTCCCATAGGGAAATCATGATAATTTATTATTAACACCAATATTTTTTTGCCAAGATATCTACAAGAATTTCCTATCATGGTATTATAAAGGTAGAAGATAAATATCGCCTATACATAACAATTGAACTAAACACCAATTTGGTGACCCCCCCTTTAAAATTCCACAAGAGGACTTGCTTACATTTACCTTATATAGATGCTCCAAATATTTTACACCTAGATTTTGATGTTATGACCAAGCTAGAGAAAACCTCACATTTCCAATCCACCAACACTTGGGGTACAAACACCACCATCCTATACCTCTATCATTTTTATAAGGTCTTTGACTACCCTACAACCTTTATCTTCTCCCTATGGCGTTTCTTCCCTCTGTCCATTACATTCCTTCGCTGTCCATATCTATATCTAGGGAAAACATCTACAAGTCTTCATTGTCTTTGCACATTTGAATGTCTTCTTTATGGAAAGCTTCTCATAGGGTCTTAGATATCATCTTCATGATGGCATTCATCATGAAGCACCTACTACCCTAGATGTAGTCCAGGGGTAGATCAGTGGAATTTTACTATAGCTGGTCCAGATTTGAACCTAAGGGATACATGCAGGGTGGGACTTTCCAAAGACACCATATTTTGGGGTTTTGATACCAAGAATTAAAAAGAATTTACCATAGCAAAAATAATATTATCTTCACCATTTTTTGCAACAATGTCTTCAAAAAGACTCAAAGTTTTGAGTCTCTATAGCATTTCTTCTAATCTTTAGTCAATATCATTCCTTAGTATATAATGTTGTAATTTTTTGTGCATACCTTATATAGATGTTTAGGATCCAATTTGTGGTACTTGAGTTCAATGGATTCCAAGTCAATCTATGTTCAGTGTGACTTTGTGACAATTTTTTCAACTAGGTTTTCATAGATATAAAGATTACTCCAAATTCTACTAGAACATAATTAGTCTAGGAACTCTGTTACCTAAATCAATAAGTCTGAAACAACTAGAATTTTATCAAAGATACTTTGATAATAATAGAATTTTACTATTGCAAAAGAGTGATAGAGACACACTACAACTCGATATGATTAAGTTGTTTCTAGTCTTTGTGCCAACATCTCAAGGAATAATGTCTACTGATATGCAGGACTCTTAGATATTGTTTTATTAAATCTAGATTATTGTCATTACATGCATCTAGCATCTATCACTGTCATTTGAAAAATAAAGCAGTAAAAGTATATTGGATAAATACAATTAGTAAAATGTGTGTGAGATTATGTCCATGATCCATTTTCATTATAGTGTATGTGGGGTGGGATAGAGCAGGGGCTAGGGAGTGGAGAAGGGACTAGGTGCAAGTTCTTTAGGTTGTTTCTTTTGCTTGAAATCGTTTGGCAGTGTTCTTTTCATTTTGACTTCCAAGTGTGTTTTCCATTTCTAGTAACATGTTTCCTAAAATATTTCACAAAATAGACACACTTAGATATAAACATTAACATGTGCATGCATGGATGTATGTCTATCTGTGTGTGTATGCCTGTAATACATTGAAATTTGATTGTGTATCAGTCCAATGGAGTTTCCATTAAAAAAAGGAGAGTAGCAATTTGCAAAGTCTTGAATTTTGGATTGATTATATTGTCAATTGTGATAGGTCATAACTTTCTCATTTGAAAGTATGGATGGTATTCACTTGAAAGAATAGTCTTGCCTCTGAATTTTTTTGAAATTTCAACTAGGTAATGTTCAATTCTAAGTCTTGTATGTTTTTTTCCTTCGCATGTTGAGATTCTAATGTATGTTTTAGTTAATATTTGTTATCATATACTTTTAATAGAAACGGATCCCCACAAGTCCCTACACTCATGATATTTTCCCATTCAAATGCAATGTGTTGAGACATGGTTAGGAATCCTAGATCTAAGTTTGATTCAGGCTTGGTAAGTCTACAATCATGATTTGTTGACATGTTAGTCTCAGTTGTACCTTGTCTTTATCACTGACATATAGCAAACAAGTCTGTAGTTCTCCTTGCCATTCACACTGGTGCATTCTTTATGCCATGTCAATGATTTCTCTATTTTGATGTGAATCACTAATTGTATCATTAGAATACCAAGAGTTTATGTTGTTACATCAATGCAATGAAACCTCTAATCTTGAAAAACATATTGCAACTAGGATTATACTTCCCTCCATGACCTGAAGTACTTTGGTACCTTGTCACCTGCAATACATTTATCTTTGTTACCCTAGTTTGTTGTTCCTTGTGGATGATCACAGTTGGTATCTTCAATGTTTTCCTTCAAATGGATGCTCCTTTGGTCATGAGAACCATAATCTTCCTTGAAAATTTTTCCCTTAGGACTGTCACTATACTTGGATTGAATATTTTCTCTTTGATGGCTATAATGCACCTTTCTCGAGAACAACTCTATCCTACTGCACCCAACCTTGCCTTATCTTGTATACAAAAGACATGAATCAATGTGTTGTAAGTGATAGTGCATTGGGGGTGAAACCATTCTTTTCCATTTCATCTACCATAGTCTTCATTTTGTGAAACTCAAACTAATGATAAATGTCCTAGAATTGTGTACATAAATTGTGGAATCTATTAAAATCATTTCCTTGATATCATTCAAGCTTGTTGTCATTTCCTTTTATATGAAAGTGACTAAAGTTCCTTTAGGCCTTGAAGACAAACAACAATAATCCTTGGATATGGACAAACTAAAAAGGTCACATAAAAGCTTAATGCATCTTTGACTTGCCAAATACTTGACCTATTCATGTGTACCACCAAAAATTGCATATGGCATAGCTCATGTTGTTTCTTTCTCAATATCAAACTCATTAGTTTTGAATGAGTTGAACAAGTGGAGGAATGGTATTTGCATCAATCACAGTCTAAATTTGTTCTTTGTTATTTCCAAGATTTTCCCCTATCTACTTGAAATCAACACTCCTCATGTACTATCTTCTTGTTTCCATTTCATGGAGTCAAAATTTACCATATCTTCAACCTACATTGTAGTGTCCTTGGCTCCTCAATTCCTACAAATATATAACCCTATTATGCTTTATATTCAACATGTTACCAACAACCATGCAACATCAGGGTATACTAACCAATAACATTAGTAAGACAACAAATATTTCTATCACTCTTTTAACTGCAACTAATTGTGTTCTGACTTATCATAATGATTTATGCACAACCACCTTGAAATGTTGTCCTTTGGTGACTTATAAATTTTCAAAGCAAATATCACTAGACTGTCAACCTCTTTGCATAGATTTCCTAGCAGGGAAAATTATTTTCCTTTCCCTACTGTCATTGAACTACCCTCCTTAATGATCATGCATCTTGACTCATTTCATGGTTCATTACTATTGTTCGTATGCCCTAAATGCAATTCTCCAATAGACCTTCAATCTTCTTCATGACCATCTCAAAGCTATGCATTAAGATCTTTAAGTTACTCTCAATATAATGACCCCCTTCTTTTGATTGTAGTCTTTTGAGCTTCATAGTTGTAATGAACCCACCAATACTTGTCATAATATACCCAAACATTGTCCATTGCATGGCTCATATCCTTAAGGCCTCTGACAAACAAAACATAAAGATAGCAAAACAAATGCACTCTATATGGTAATTATAACTTAATGAGGGTTTCAATAAATTCACTAACCTGTCTCTTCTTTGTTCACTCGTGAATGTCTTTACCTTTCAATTCTTAATATGTAGGTTCAATCATGTTGGAAAGAACCTATTGATAAAGTGCCTTTCTTGAACGAAAGTCCATGGTAATATTATGGTAGTTTTGATAGGTTTTTTTCCTACTTAAAATCTATACCCTTTTTTAGAAAGTCTCCTACAAACAAAAGCTCTAGGGTATGCCAAAATTCATATGGTTAGTGAAGAATTCATAACAAAATAGAGTGAGGATAAGATCAACACATGATAGGAGAATCTTCACTCCTTATTTGAGATATTTAAGGCTCAAGGGGATTTGATTTTAGATCCATAAAAGGATGAACCAATTATAATCTCTCATATTTATCCTAAGCAACCAAGTCTCATTCTTTTCTTGAAAGAATAGTTATATTTTAGAAACTACATCTTAATTTATCATAGTCAAGATCCACCTAGTGATCCATTAAAATCATCCTTTAAGTTTCATATGTTAAATTTATTCAACGTGTTTTTGTGTAGGGGCTCAACATAAAGAAACTAAACTAGAATTCGAGCCAAATTTAGATACTAGAGTAAATGAAGTTGAAGAACATATAGTTTATGTTAGGGAGGAGGCACAAGTGCAAGGAATGAATATTGGAGAGGGGTCAAGATCTCTTTCAGATACCATCATGGATGAGCATATGAATCTAGCTAAAGAGGTGAAGAGAAAATTTTCTTCTAGAAATTTAGATCATTTACTTCAAATGGATATGGAAAAATTGAAGTTTTATGCTAAACAACCTAGAGATAGTACTAGGAGGTTAATGAACAAAACTGTAAAGCAAATAATTGCTCATTTCAATAACCTTGATACACTCAATCAAGACCAACTATTATCAATTGTACTTCTTAGTAATGAGCTACTAGAGCCATTACAATTGTTGGGTGTAAATACAAGTACGAAAAAGAGGAAAGGTTCACACCTACAAAAGGACATTGTTGAAAATTTGAAAAAAGGTTTGGGTTCCATTGGGAAACAATCTTGATCAGCAAATAAGGAAATTTCAAGAAGAGTCATGTTGACATTGATTTTAAGTGAAAAAATTGCCAAAAAAAGACAAAACTCTTCACTTTCAACCAAGATTGGTTTTAGCAGAAAGACATTGAGACAATATGTCAAAAGGAGAAAGATTCTTGATGATAGTACCTTAGAAGGCAATTGGGCACTTATGAGTAGAGATCCTCAATCCGACATGATTCAAGATGTTTTTAGGAACTTCATCTCAACCTTTTGGAATGATCATACTCATCCTTCATCAAATAGTAGATATGTTATCAGACATAGGATTGGACCCAATAATAATGAATTACATATAAAACATTGGCTAGACATAACACAACATGAGATGTATGTGATGTTTTGTAATTCAAATCCACATATAAAGATTGGGCAAACAATGTTTAAAAATTTAAAGTCATACTATGTGAAGACAAACAAGGTTTTTGAAACTTTTTTTCATTATCATATTGAATTTGATCTCTACTATCAGGTGTTTCGAAAGATTAGAGAAGAAAGTGATAGTATTCAGAATGCACCTCCTAGACAAGCAAGTCAGTTCATAGCATCCATCCTATGTGATAAAATAGATAATGATAATGCAACCAATCAAATAAGTTTCATACAAGGACTCTATGAAACATGTGGAAATTTGGCTAAAATTCCTTTGAGACATGAAGATATCGACCTGAAAAAGTTGGTAAATTGCAAGAGTTACAAGTATATCAAGTTTCATACCAAAAGTGGCAAATAATCAACAAGGTTAGATTATGTAGAAGAGGAGATACCTATTGGAAGATTTATGGAAAAGTTTCGTAAATTGATACAACCATACATACAGCATGCTTTCTTTTCTAAATGGAAAGCACAACAGTTTCAGACATTAAGAGATATGTTCCCACTTGGAACAATGTTATTAGTAGTTGACTTGGCAGAGAATTACTCTTTTGTATATCAAAAAGAGATTCAATCACAATATTATTTTTCAAAGTAGATCACTATTATGGTTCATGTGTGTTATCAACATGCACAAATGGATTTGGATGGTGTTGACAATACATCTGAGGAATGCGTCATTAAGAAAGAATATCACTTCTATATTAGCGATGACAAAGAGTGTGACACACTATTTGTACAACATTGCTTCAAGAAGTTTTTTGAATATTTGGCAATCAAAGGTGTCAAAATTGAAAAAAAATTTGTATGGTCAGATGGATGTGCTTCACAATTTAAATCTTCGAGGCCATTTTATGCACTATGTAGATATCATCGAAATGACAACATACCACATGTTTGGAGCTTCTTTGAGAGTGGGCACAGAAAGGGTGAACATGATGGTGTAGGAGCTTGCATCAAAGGTGCTCTAAGAAAGCATCAAATGAATTATGAGGGAGATCGCATAAAAAATGTGCATGATGTTGTTGAATAGTGTCAGAAACATTTTGCATCAAATGAGGTCGGCACATCTTCAACAACCAACTGATACATTCCACATAGAGTGTTTTGGGAGATATCAAGTATGTTTTTGTTTAAATTTAAATCTTTAAATATAAATATATGTGTATATTCAAGTTTATTTATTTTAATTTGAATATATTTATATATTAAATTATGATTTTTTAATGCAAAATTAATTTTTGTAGGTGTGTATAGAAGGTCAATGCATGGATACAAGAGGGTAGAGAAAATAAGATCTTTGCATTCTGTCATGAGTATAGATAGTTTTATGTGGACATTGCAAACTAGGGATTACTCATGTTTTTGTTATGACTGCATTTTAGAAAACTATGATGAATGCAACAACCAACAACAAGGATATGTCAATGAATAGAATTTGGTGCCACTATATGTTAGTGACACATACAATGGAGATGAATATGAAATATTTGAGGACATTCCTTTAATTTCAATTGATTATGACCATATTTCAGGACTGATTAAAAAGGGTATGTATGTGTATATATTTATATTGTACATGTACAAGTTTGTGTAAATTTGTAACTTAATTATTTATTTATTTTTTTTGCTACTTCTTTTAAGTAAATTTATATATACTTAAATGATAGTAGAACTCTATTTTTTTTACAAATTTTCCATGTAAATTTGGTGTAGGAGATGTTTTTGTAGTCATAGTAGAGCCTACAAATATAGAAGGTGTTAATTATTATCTATTGCATTGCAAAGGAGAGAGGAAAAAGGTAGCATAATAAAAAACAAGTGATGGAATGTCGTTCCCTGCAAGTTTGACAAAATAAATAGATGCTCTTGCAAGATTTATATGTTGAATGTATATTTTGAATTTGTTACTCGTATTGACATTGTAAATTTTGCATCTTACTTTTGAATGTTGGTTCCCATGGGTTCATTTGTAGTGCAAGGGGCATATCCGAAACAAGTCAAAATTGTTCAACATGGGATTCATTTTATTGATTATCAACCTGAGAACAAAGTATATCAATATAGCCACAAGTAGTAGTTGCTTTTTCCCTATCCCTTCATCCAATTCCACATGCACGTGGACGTCGTAAGTGGAGACTAGATAGTGATGATCATCAAAGAATATTACATGTTATTGAAGAGCAAGCTAAACCACTTGAATTGGTTTGAATAAATGATGTTTCATAGGCGTACTTGAACAATTTACACAAATTGTAGGACTCCAAACTATATTAAATTGGATTTTTTTCAAGTTCATTCCATCTTATTTGTCAATAAAACAAGTATATCATGTATATGTTACTTTAATTTTAAAATCTCATTCAAATTATTTCTTTGTTTTCCTTTCCACAATTCATTCCCTCTTAATTTGCAATTGAATGCTAAATACTTTATTTTATTAATTGTCATTACATCATGCATATCTTCATGTTTTTCATGGTTTTGATCATTCATCATGCACATCTTCAGTATTAGTTTTAAAATAGAGAACATCACACATTTAAAAAAAAAAAATTGTATATATGTCGTGTATACATCAATCTTTTTCAATATATTTGTTGTATATTATCAACATTTCTATTTTTTCCTATAATTGTTGTATATACATTGTGCACTTCATATCTCATTTTCCTCATTATTGTTCACATATATTGTGCATCTTTTCAGCCTTCTTCTCCAAGTTGTATGTACATTGTGTATATCTTTAGTGTTATGTTTGTTCAAAATTGTTTTTTTTCTTTTTTTTCTTTTAGAACAATAAGCTTAAAACATGAATTCCAATATTTGCAATTTACTTCAAACATAAATGTCATGTCTTTCAAAGTCCTAAAAGAAATTTGTTTGTTCTTTAGTAACAATTATAATATTTAAATACAAACTAGAATTTGAATAACAAACTAAGGGTTGAGTTCAAGCGCTTTGGCCATGCAGTTTCCTTCGGACTAGAATTTTTTTCCAATAAGACAATGCCACTTAAATATGTCAGATAAAAAGTCCATGTACTCATTTTTCCATCTTTTTAAAAAAAAAATTCCTAATAATATAATTTCACCATTACTTCTCATTATAAGCACACCAACATGATATATTTCAATCCTTTGAGTATAATGACAATTGTCTAGCCCATATTGGAGGTAAGCATCACATCAATTGGACCTATGGTAGGCATGTAACCTTTGGATAAAATCTCCTTGTTTTGTCTATGGCCTATGGGATATCAAGTCTTAAACTAGAAAAGAACATAATTCTAAGGTCTAATATGCTAGCTAGTTTGTATAATGGTCAACCATGGTATTCTAAAGGTAGATGCATTGATTGTTTGATTACACCTAAAGCATAACATTTTTTAAGATACCTGATGTAGGATCATCCTTGGTTCTTTGATACCTGATGGAAGATGCTCGAGCAGGAATGAAGAAGATTCTCCAAAACTGTCGAACAATGTTCCTCCCCTTAGGAAGAAACAATACCAAAGGTGCATGAATGAAGTCTCCCCAATCCACAAGTGAAGAAGGAAGAACCCTCAAAATGTAAGAAGCCTCTGAAATCTACTCAAATTTCCTTGTGTTGATGTTGAAAGATGCCTTTCCCAAACCATGTGAAGCTGTAATGTAGTCACTTCTTGCAACCTGTGAGAACCCCTTTGCAACAACAATCTCATCTGATGAAAAAGACAACTCAAGATCTAGCAAGGATGTAGGTAGAACATACTCCAAAGACAATGTCTCCTCAAGAGAGAAAGTGGCCTCCTCCAATTGATGTACATATGCATCTACAATCACATCAACCTCAAAAGACTGATCATGCAGAGGAGGGTCAGAGTGTTCCCTCACAACAACTAAAGAAGAATCACCTTCATCAAAGAGAAGATGTAAATAATCAAGTGTGTCTCCCAAATCTATAATGTAGGATTCCACAAACAAACTGCCAATGTCTATCAAGTAGTCATCCCATCAAACTATTGCTGGAAGACAAGGTATGCACTATTGTACTGAATCACAAGGCACTAAAACTATTGGAACATAAGTATCATCAGGTACATCAATCAATGTAGGAGATGGAGTATCAACAATAGGTTCAAGAACCTCAAGACTAGTGAGTACTCCAAGATTCAAGTAACCATACTCAATCTCCTCAAGTGTGTCCACATTAGGGTGAACTGAATCATCAATAGGAGCAAAATATGAGAAGGTGCAGAACTGAGAATGATGATCAACCTCCCCAACTGCAACAAGAGCCCTGCTATGCAAATCTCAAACAATGACAGAATCTTGTGTGAACTCTACACTCTTTTCTGTACCACTATGTGTAATCTAATAGATGTTCCTTGACAAAGTAGCCACACATAGAAAATCATTAAATGCTCCACCTTCAATTTCAATAGACCCCTTCCCACAAACTACCAAAGAAGTGTTGTTGGCCATCAAAATGGGTGGTGATGAACAAGAATCAAATGAAGAGAACATATCCTTGGACAAAGTCATATGATGTGAAGATCCTGAATCAAGGATCCACCTATCTGAATTGGAATCTGTAAATGCAAGAAATGCTTGCCCCTTATGTTTCTCATGTGGAGATGAAGAAGAAGGAGATGAGCTAGATGTTGTTGCCATCAGAGTTGTTCCTTTTCCCTTACAAGAAGTGGAAGGGGATGAGTCCTCTTGATATGCAGCTGGCAAGTTGATGTTGTTCTTCTTAAGGATATGTTTCAACTCATCAATTTGCTTAACATGACAACGATGCTCTTCATGACCAAACTTTTTGAAATATGCACATGTTGGTTGCTCCCTCTTGCTTGAATTGTTGCACTTCTTGGAAGAAGATGAAGTTGAGCTTTGTTGTGGAGGAGTGGATTGTTTGTTCTCTCCTTGTGGCTTTGGTGAAGATTTCTTTTGGTCTTTCCCTTTGCATTGCTTGTTGTTTCCATGATTGACCACCAATGCTTTTGAAGTTGAACACTTGAGAAGACCCATTTTCATCAACTTATTTTTCTCAAGAATCAAAAGATCTATGAGAGCCTCAAAATATGGTGATGTGAAGCTGCTTAATGTCAATATTTGAGTCTGAAAACTTGAAACAAAGGCGGCATACTCAACTAGAAGTTTTTCCAACAAGTTGAAGACCAATTGATCATCCTCTTTTTCAATACCACGATCTTTTAATTGTGCTCTTAGCTCATTTTCCTTAGTGAAATAATCCTGAATTGTATCAAAATCCTTGGGATCAAGGCTTAAGAGATCATGTTCAATTTTGTATCCCTTAACCTTATCAACCTTGCCATACAAAGCATCAAGCTTATCCCAAGCTTCCTTGGTTGTAGTACATTTATCAACATGGAAAATGAGATCATTTGAAATGAA
The DNA here is from genome assembly GCA_007258455.2 of Sequoia sempervirens. Taxonomy (NCBI): domain Eukaryota; kingdom Viridiplantae; phylum Streptophyta; class Pinopsida; order Cupressales; family Cupressaceae; genus Sequoia; species Sequoia sempervirens. Next base: position 31,717 of record VDFB02336565.1, read on the forward strand.
CTTTCTAAGTGTACCCAACGCCATAGAATTTTTAGTGAGCCAATCCATATATGCAATTGGATCTGCCTTAGGATCTGAAGGTGCAGTTATGGTTCCATCAATATAGTAAATTAAACCTTTTTCCATTAGTTTACTCCATGCACGTACTTTCCATGTAGCATAATTATGTGCAGTTAAGAGTGAAACTTTAGATGAACCCATGATGGAATGAAAGAGCACAAGAGAGAAAATAGGAACATTCACACAAGAGACACCCCCCCAAATTCACTCAATCAAAGTACCCCCCCAAATAGATGATTTTGGCACTTTATAATGTAGTGCGTGTACAATAGGCCACTTACAACTTGGCTAAGTGGGCTTATGATTTCTAATTTACAACTTTCCAAAAATAGGCTAAGAACAGACTAGAACAAATACGCAAAGACCTAGATTCAGATCTATGCAATACAAGTGCCAAATAGGCCAAAAAAGACCATATGTTGAAAGTAAAAAATCCACTCAAGATCTCTTCAAACTAATTGTAGATTCAAGAAGTAGATGAAAAATCATGCACTTTCAAACAAAATGGCACATGAAAAGGAGTTCGTATGTGCCTGAACAAAGCCTCGGAAGTTGCAGAAATGGTGACTGGACAAGTACAATGTTGAGAAACTGAAAATTATAGAAAATTTATTCACCAAAATCAAAAACCGAGTACACCACTGTGAAGTACATGAAAAATTAGCCCAAATCAAAAAAAATTGCTTGAAAAAATGCCTCAAAATGAGCAAGTTATGAGCCTCCGAACTTGGACTGCAAATACAAAAACTTCATTGGTGAGGGGGGCAAAAAAATTTTAAACTGATGACGTCATGATGACGCTGAGATGACATCATCTATTCATGGCTTTAAATCTGATGGTCACATGGCCATTCGGAGTCTGCATTAGCTTAAATTTCACGTTCAAGTGGACGTCTCGTCGAAAAAAAAAATTTGACTGCCAGTTTTCAGACATTAACTGGAATATTCCTTTTGGATATTCTTTCTCCATTGTCGGTATCTTCCGGATTCTAAAAAGCCACCGCCGGTAGAAGATTAAATGGCCAGAATTTTTATTGCACCCGCTGGTCAATATGAAGTCGTCGGCCGAATGGAGAGGGGGCCTGTCGTGGCCATTCAAAACATGTCGTGTGGTGACCATAGCATGGGATGTACCATCTAGTACGCTGGTGCAGTCTGTGGACTGTGCAGGCTATACCAGCCTCTAATAAAAAAAATTATTTTGACTTTTTTTTTTATAAAAACAAACTTTACAATATGTGAAAATAAATCGGCCTGTTTACAATTTCTTTTTGAATTTATTTTTTATTTTTTTTAAATGTTGATGAAACACAAAATTTCAAAATTAATTTATTTTAAAAAATGATTTCATACCCAACGTAATAATGGTTGGGCCATACACTCGACCAACAAAAATATTTTTCCTTGACGGATAACTTGCTCTGATTTGGACGAATTGGTAGTCAATCTTAGGGTTTTTGGCCCTTCTGAGTACGATGGCAATGTCCTTTTTGGCTGAAAATGCTCCGAAGTGGTAGCTAGCTCTTGGATTTGGCAACCACCTCCAATCTTCAACCTTTTGTATATTTGGCCTCTAATGTCCAACTAAGACGAAAAAAAAGGCAAATCTGACTATCTCAAACACTCTAGACACAATGGCGAGCTCAAATCTAATGCAACAAGCTCCCAAAATGCACCTACAAAACAAGGCCAAAAATGGAATCCACTGAGAATCTCTCCAAAAGACTAACTAAAGGCACTCCAATAGCTCTGATACCATGTAAGAATTGGCTATGAAGGTATCCACCCAAGATTTAGAGGCCTAATAGAAAGTACAAGCATAAGAGAGATAGAGACAATATGACAAGAATAAACTGTATTTTTCCAATAATACAAATATGATGTAATAGTAAAAAACTACAGAGGAGACCCCTTGGTTATATAGCCAAGGTGAGAACATAGAAGGGCATAAGATTATGACAAGTGTCGTAATCTTATGACATGAGACAACTATGAAAAGCTATCACTCCACCTAAAGTGGAAAAGTGATAATGTGATAATCACCACAAAAGGTGGAGAGATAATCACATGATGTGTCCACAAAAGGTGGAAGTGATGAGGTAATGACATGTCAAGTCCACCAAAAGTGGAAAATCTCCAACAACCTCCTATGTGGTCCCTAAGTAAACTTAACTAAGGTTTAATTATGACCTAGGACAAGGTACACCACATTTAATTACACCAACAAGAACAAGTCATATCTAGTGTTGCAAATTCTATTGATTCTATAGGTAAAAAAGTTGATATAATGATAAGAATGCAGCATGTCATGCAATAAAAATGACTTTGGTTAATAAAGAAACTTCAAATAAAATAATGTTAAGTAATATTAGTAAATATATTGAAGTAAATCCTAAAAATTTGATAAGAGTGGCTAAAAGAAGAGAAAGTATTGAAAATTATCCAATTAATCAATGTTGGACTTTTACTCATAGACTCCCAATGCTGGGTATGAAATTGTTTAGTTGAAAAATGGATGCTTTATGGTTTAATACATAGAAAATCACTTTTCTCCAACTAAAATTCAAGGATACCCTTCTATCACAACCCTCTTGCAAGATCTCTTTCTCATTTGCAAAGATATCTCAAGGGTTTGTTCTTGAGTGAAAGTTAGTGAAAATTGTCCTTTCTAGGCCCTAAACCCCTAGGGTGGAAAACAAACAATTTCCAACCTTTCATTTTAGTGAAACTGCATTTAGAATACCTTATTTTCTGATTTGGAGTGTATTATCTTGCTTGCATTAAAATTGCATTAGGACTTGCATTTTAGGATTCCAAATTGTGCATTAGTGAAAGCTCATATAGCTTGCATTTTTGCATCCAATTTCATTGAAAATTAGTCAAAATCTGCATTTGCATCTCATATACAGATCATAAAACATAAAAAGCATAAAATTCAATTGAAAAATTCTGAATATTTTGAAAAGAATCATCATTGCCCAGGACTCATTCGCCACCTTGGCCAAATCAGTCCCTCTGCACATTTTGCACAACATTTTCTAGCATTTCAATTTTTGTTTCTAATTTTTTGTTTTTTCTTATTGCATTTCTCTTTCAGTTTACAAATCTTTGGTTTCACTCAATTCATTACATCTAGTTTAAATTCATTCATCTTGTGCATTGCTTAAATTTCAAATCAAACATTTACAATGTTTCATTTCACATTGTTGCATAATTTAGAATCTAAAATTTGCATCATGGATATGAGCTTTAGCAAGCTTTGGATGTCCTTAAAGTCCTTAGTAGATGTGTCAAGTTGTGCTTTCAGACATGATCCTAATGAAATTGACCTTACTCATTCTCACTCAACTCCTAATGCATGTTCTCGTGATGTTGAAATCATTGGAGAAGATGTTGACAACATGAATAAGTTCCTAAACGATTGTCTTAACAACCTTTAAGCTAATGCATCCTTTTACCCATCCATGAAAAAATCAAATCCCCCTATGATACCACCTCTTGATATGTTTCATTACTTACATACTGAAATAAAAGTTGAACCTAGTTCCTCTAAACAAACAAACACTTAACCATTTTATGATAAAAATTTAGCAAACACTCCAATCAATCTAGAAGAAACACATGGAAAAGGATTCACAATCTTGAGAAACAAGGATGTGATACAACAAGTGAACATGAAATTCATCAAATCTTAGAACAAATACCAAATAATGAAAACACAAAGGGGTTAGGACCGTATCAAGATCCCTCTCACAACATAAGGGCTCCTAAAGAATACCTAAGGGTTTGAAGTGATGGTATAGTGATCTTTGATTCTCCCCCTAATATGAATATCCTCCTTCCTCAAGAAAAACCAATGACTCATAACAATGACAAGGATGATAGGATCACCTAAGGTACTCCTCCTCCATGTTTAATTCAACAAGTTGGTGAATCTAGAAAATGTAAAAGGCCTTACAAGTTACAAAAATTAAAGTTCCCTTGTCCACCACCTAAAAGTGAAAGGAAACTACAATTTCTTTTGAGCAAAGACCTAATAACATTACCACCAATGAAAGATAGGCTAATACTATATCCTAAGGATGCAAAACTTCCACATTTTCAATACCAAAGAACTCTTGGACATAGTACTAATGAGTGTCATGCATTCAAATTAGTGTTGAACAACTTTCACTTTGATGACAATGATTTCCATCAAGTGATTCCATAGCACATCCTCTTTCCTCCCATTTTTCATGTAATAGTTCTAGAATATCGTACTCACTATTATGTGACCTTTCCTATCAACTACCTCAGCTCATTCTTTTCTCTATGTTGTAATTTTTTTTACTTTTCACTTTTCATCTTTCCATTTGTCTTGTGTTTTCCTTTTCGGGATGACGCAAGGCATTGAGACATTCATGTCTCTTCCATGTTGACCCAAAAAAAAATTCTTTTCCTTTATCTTTTTATTTTTTTCTTATGTTTTCCTTTCTGGGATGACGCAAGGTTTCGAGACATTCATGTTTCTTCCATGTTGACCCGAAAGTTTTTTCTTTTTTTTTCCCTCTTTGTGTCATTCTTTCAATTCATGTGTATTTGGGGAATGATGATGGTTCTAATCTCTCTAAAAACATTGTAGCAAGGACATACTGACCCCAAGTCCATGGCTGCCTCATGTGTTTGGTGTTTTCATTTTAGGGGCAACCTTTCTCTTTTCTTCTCTTACATGACGTAGCTTTACTTGGAAACATATGACTTGGCATAGAGCTTTCCAAGTTAGCTCACATGTCTTCCTTTTCTATTTGCATTTATCATTCACAACTTTAAAGTAATTTCTCACAGCATCATGTTTAACAACTTCTTTAAAGTGGGGGCATACATTGGAATTATTCTTTTACATTTTTTCTTTTTCATGGTTCATGGTGCAGTCTTCTTACTTTATACGATGTGTTTTTTCTTTGTGGATGACATTGGGTATAATGTCCTTCAAGAGCATGATCTATCTTAGCATATAACATTCCTCTTAGTGGATTGATGTGACACACTGCATCCCCTAAGTTGTGAATTTTATATTATTTTATTGGTCCTCTCTTGGAGACATTAGGCACAATGTTCCCTAAGTTAAGACCTCCCATGAACTAAGCAAGACTCCTTTGAATATTCCTTATTGTTGCATTTTCATTTTTCATTTATATGGCCACCTTTCATAACAAAACTTGCATTCCTATACAACCATCTTGTTTTTTCATGAGTTCTAAACATACAAAAAAAAATTTGTCTCATGGAGCTTGAAAATAATGTTTTTACGTGGTGCCTTATTAAATTTATCAAGGGGTATAACTTTTGTATGGTTTGAGCACAAATCCCAACCAAGGAAAATATTTTCCCATAGCCACTTCCATGTGTGTGAGAGTGCATACCAGCCATGAGTGTATGTTTCTCACCTTTTTAGACATCTCACCTAATGGACAGCCAGGAGTTTCGTTGCCTTAGAGTGAGAATGCATTTTTCAGAAAAAACATATTAGATATGATCCACATCGCGTTAGACAAATGGTCAAGGCTTGATCCACCTTTTTTTATTTTCACTTGTTTTTGTTTTCCTTTCCTTTAGTCGTTGGCATTGCAGGATCGAGTATCTTGTTTTGTTGCAAATCATACATCTTTGTGTGTGTCCTTTTTGTGCTTATGTCAGCTTAATGTAGTATCTTGGATCCTGGGGGATTGACTGCCTCCTTGGTATTTTTTATCCTAGAACATCTATCTATTTGGCATGATTGGACCCCTCTTGAATGTCTACTTTAGTGTGAGTTTGAAGCATGTTCATCCTCTCACTAAAGTGGGGGCTAAATGTAGTGTCAAAAAATGTTCTATACATTTTCACTCTTAAATTGGGAATAATTAATGATAAATTGGACTTAATGTCACCTTGATCTAGTGTTGTGAGGTTTTTTATGCATCCACATTAGGTCTTGGGCCATTTTTAAGCTAACTTAACTATGCCTTAATTTAGTGTTTTTAAGTATATTGATTTACACCTTCACATTAAATTTAGGAGGCTTGTAATCTAAATGGACCTAATCTAGTGTTGTAATGTGTTCTACATATTCACATTATATTTAGGACCCTTCTAAGCTAAATAGACCCATTTTTTCCTTAATTTAGTGTTGTAAAGTGTATTTATTTACACTTTCACATTAGATTTTGGGCCATATTGCATTTATGACCTTTATATCATTATTAATAGGCCCCTATGACCCTGTATTGTGCATCCTAAGGCATATTTCAATCGAAAACCTAAAAAATATCAACATATAAACTTAAGTAACACATTCCCTAACACTTTAACATTGAAAAATAGACCCTGGGGGACCCATTCGCCTCTTTTAGTGGATGGGTCCTATCCAGGTGGGACCCATTCACCGCAGATGGTGGATGAGTCCCATTTGGCCTATTTTTGAGGTTTGAAGTGCAAAAATTTGGGTTTAAGTTCAAATTTCTTCTATATCGGCCTTTGGAATCAAATAAATGGTCATTTGAGTGCATTTCCTATATAAACAAGCTTTCAAATCATTATTTCAGCAAGCCTACATGTTATCAAGTCAAGAAAGCAAGAGTTAAGCATTCAAAGACTTCACAAGATTGTTAGGAGGGTTTGCAAGATCATTTCTAAGGCATTTAGGGGTAAATTCTTCATCAACTATTGAAGAAATTCAAGATCCATCATCATGTCAAGCATATCAAACATCAATAATTTTATTGAGCTAGTGTTGTGATGTGGCATTGAATATCTAAGATCAAGCATTGTTCTACTCCTATTGTCAAGATCGAGATCTACATCCTTCATGGCCATTTCATGTTGAGTTGTAGAAAGTTTATAAGACATCATTTACAAGACAACATTCAAGGTATCATTTTTCATTTTTCATATCCTATGTTCATGTTTCATGTACTTGTTTCATTGTTTCATCATTTGGTTTGATTACCTAAAAGGGGTTTGACCAAGGAAAACCCCTATTCACTAACAATCAACAAGTTTTCTCCTCTTTACATGTGTGATTGCAGATATAGGTTTCTTGGAGCTTGAAAGATCATTGAAGATTAGGCTACAAGCTTGTTGGAGTTGTCTCCCCATTTGAAAGGTCATAATCTTCACTAAAAGGTCATCTACATCCTCGAAATTAGAGTTTTGGATTTGGAAACCTAGAGAAACAAAAAGAGCAGACAATAAAGACCAGATTCAAACCTTGAAGTTCAAAAAATCCAAACTGGACTCATTTGCCACAAGAGGGGAATGATTCCCACTATAGGTGTTTTTCAGATATCTTTGCAAATTCAAATACCCTTTTGCTCGAAACTTGCTCATGTGCAAAAAACCAAAACTAGGACTGATTCACCTAGAATGGTGAATCAGTCCCAATAGGCCAAAATTTTAGGATTTATAGAATTTACAATCTTCATTCAAGTCTCTACATGTTTCTAGGTGCACACATTCTATTTTATAGCTTTATGTTTTGTTTTACACACTTTTCTAGGTCATTTTGTAGGCCATTGCATCAAACTAGGGTTTAGTGTTGCATCTTATATTGCATTAGTCTAAGTCCCAAGTATAAAATTGGTGGGGAACCCCTCTTGTAATCCAAAATCATACCCTAGGATAGTCCTTTAATAGATCTCTTTCTCTTTTGCGTACTTGAGGTTGAGATCTCTAGGTTTTTTCCTTGAATGTGAAGCATAAGAGACTTGTTGCCCTAGGTCCTAAAACCCTTAGTGGCAACAATTTTCTATCTTACAAAAATTAACTAATGAAATCAAATATTTAATTGAAAAGTATTGGAATCATAATAAAAGAGTATCACCTTATATTATATATGTTTTGAATTAAGGGTGGGATCAAGAATTCATGACCCTCATCCAAAACATCGATTAGATATTGACTCAAACTAAATTTTATAAAAAAAACTAGATGATTCAATCTTACCAAATATGAGCATAAGTCAAAGATCATTTGAAAAATTTAAACCATGGTATGTCAAAATTAATAAACAACATTTATATCTTGTTGTAAAACTCATGTATAATTTCATTAAATTATTATGATATTTTTTGATATATATGTTGTACTTTGGATACTAATGAAATTATTCAGGAATGTGGTATTAATATGCCACCCAAAATAATCAAGGACTTTATAATAGGTTTGTTTTGAGAACCACCTAAAGAACACTTATTTTATTTAAATGTATGTATATCTAGAAAATGCAATAGATGTGGCAACCTATCATTGTTAGCAGAATGTATGCATGAAAGTACTTTACCTAAATTTCGACAGCAATTAGTAGATCTTAAGAAAATAAAAACTTTAGATTGAATATTCTTTAAAGGATGGAAAAACTAGAAAATGTTGTGACCTAATCATAGAAAAAATTAGTGTGCATGCATTCATTAGATAATTTAAAGATAACATTGTATATAAATATTTCAAACACTCTCAATATGCATGATGGCTTAATGGTCAATTTCGTACATGTAAAAACATATTTCCAATCAAAAATATAATTGTCAGTTGTTGATTTTGTAGAAAAGTATACTCTTTTTCCACAAGAGGAATTATCATCCCAATATTATAATTTAGTACAAGTAGCCATATTTTTTCATATTCTATAGACATGTAGATGATAGTATAGAAGATAGTAGAAAAAAATTGAGAGATTACAATTTTTATGTGAGTGATAATCAATTATACTCATCAGAGTTTGTTCATGTTGTTTTAATATATTTTATAAAAAAATTAAAGAAAGGTGTGCAGAAGGGTGGACACCACCACACTCAAAGGAGATATGATGTGGCTGGTCAGGGGGCATTTTTTGGTGTTGATGTGGCATACAACTTGCCTGAACTCTTCAAGTCCTTTCTCTCTCATTATTTCATGCTGACATTTGGTGTAATGATGGTTCTCAAAAGGTGACAGACAACTCACACATGATATAAGGATGTTCTTGTTCTCTAGCGCATTAATATTTGTTTGGTGGCTTCCTCTCATTCATCTCATTGCCAGCGTCTAGCTTTTGTGACCTATGTTTGAGATGAGTTGTTTTATTCTTCTGGCCTCTGTAGAAGAATTAGAGATGTGTGGGAGGGTTACACCTATGGAGCTAAAAAGCTCCAAGAGGCAGATTGCGTTTGAGAGGCCCATTTCTTCCCTTGGGCTTTAGCATATTGCCCACCACCCAAACTACCTAACTTTTGCAACCATAAAATGTTTGGTTGGGAAGGCTTTCATGGAGGATGCAGAGGGCTATCACCTGGAATCGGATATTTCTTCAAGGGTTTTAGCTAGTTTGCTTAATGTGGGTGTTTCCAAACCGGATGTTCATGTTATTATGAGAGGTCTTTTTTGAAAAGGCATGTTGGTGGGATTAGATTGAGCCCTATCTGTTGTATGGCTCGGTAAGGGTATCCCTCATCCCCATGATTTGCAGATGCTTAAGGACCTAGATGTGTTGGTTTGTTTCCATCCTTTCATTCTATATTTTTTAGGTTTGGAGCTCATGGAGTTTAGGTGCTTGGCTATGGAAGGAGTTGAGTATCTAAAAAGAAATTTTTCTTTGGTTCATGTTTCTGACTCAGCCTAGAAGAGGGATTTCCATAGATTTTCTCAACAAAATGTATGGTGTTAGGGTAAGGGGTTTGGGCTGCTATTAGGTTTTTCTGGTTCTTTTGTTAGGTCAATTGGTCTAGATTATTTTCTTTCGTCCTTATGTAAATATTGTCTATGGTGGCTACGTCCACACTATGGTAGTCTGTTTCAGGTATAGATTAGGATTTTTTGGGGTAAATGTGTAGGAGTTTATGGTGTACTCCTCAAACACCCCAAAATCACCTACAAGACAAAATAACTTCCACAAGAGAGAAATGGCAGAAATATTATGCTATCATTAAGATGCAAGAATTCCAAATTGAATATATCAAAGTACATATGAAGCCTTGCTTATATAGGCAAGGTGGTGAAAATACATCCAAGAGGTGCATTAACTCTTGCTACCTATAAAAGGTGGGAGGTTTTACCTACTTGGTAAATGACAAAACATATGGCATAACCTCCTTAGGTGAAGACAAAAGGGAGGTGGTACATAAAGCCAAAAGAGGGTGAGAAACTCAACTACCCCATAACCTACCTAGGTAAAAATAGGAATAGTAGTTATGAGTGTAGACACCTAAAAATGCTCTGGAGAATCTAATTAATTAAATATGACTTATTTGATTAATTAATCTTAAATTCATCTACTTAATAAATAAATAGAAATATTTATTTATATTAAGCTCATTATTAATTCTTCTATTTCATCATATTACTTCTCTCTTAATTAAATAAACAAAATTAAAAACTTTGTTTTATTTAATTATTATCATTTTCATCATATTACTTCTCTCTTAATTAAATAAAAAAAATTAAAAACTTTGTTTTATTTAATTATTATCATTATTACTTCTTTTATACGTCTATCTTAAATTAAATACACAAATTAAATAATTTGTGTTATTTAATTACCTCATCACATTTCTTCTTAATTAAATAAAGATATCTTAAAATCTTTATTTAATTATCATTTTTCTTTTGTTTTAATTTAATAAACAAACCCTATAGTTTGATTTATTAAATTATTCAATCCTCTTTTGCTAAATTTAAATAAATCAAAAATATTTAAATTTATGCATAAATCATATTCATTTTATCACTCACCAATAAAATTAAATTTTCAAAATTTAATTAATTCTACTGTCATTCACAGGAAGAGCTTCAGGGACAAACCTGCAGGAAGTCCTCTCAACCACCTTCCCTCTCATCTTGCCTGGTGTTTTCATGGGGAGAAACAATCCTCCATGATCATCTCCATCTTCTCATCCCAGGCCATTCAATTTTCTAGATTGAATCCCAGCCTCTTATCCCGTATCCCTGTGCAAATGTGCTACCGTGAAAGCTATAAATACAACTCTTTGGCTACAGGAAATGGATCCCAACTTGTGCAATCTTACTCTGGAGGTTTTCCAAGCATCCAAGCATTCAAGCATTCAACATTCATCCAGCATCCATCCACCATTCATCCAGCATTCATCCAGCATTCAGCATTTGTAGTCATGGCTACCATTACATTAGTTTTACTATTTAATCATATAGGAATAGAATAGTTTAATTCTCATTCTCTAAGTGTCATTTCAATAGTCTAATTAGCTTCTAGAATCTGAGAGCAAAGTAGATTAGAGAGATCTTTAGAGTTAGAGAGCAATAGGATAGATTTCTGAAGATTTCTAGTTTAAATTAGTTTAAATTTCTTAAATCTTAGATGCAATGTCTTATTTAGAGGTGTAGAAGCATGTTTAGATTGTTTAACTCATTCCTACGCTTACAATTTGGCGACCACTGTGGGGCCTAACCCCGTATTCTGCATATTTTTTGTGAAAAGTGTCTTACAGGTATCGGCGTGATAGTTTTCGTGGAACCATGGTTTTTTACAGTGGGTCGGAGATATTTTGTAGTGCATCGGAGAAAAACTATAGCGCGTCGGTCGTCTTTTTTAGCGCACTGCTCAAATGTTTTAGTGCACCACACAACTATTTTAGCGCTTCAATCAACTGTTTTAGCGCTTCAGGACAATTCTGCAGTGCTTCGAGGCTCTGTTTTAGCACTTCAGAGCTCTATTTTAGCGCCTCAGGGCTCTGTTTTAGCGGCTCAGATTTAGTGTTTTGATAGTCAATATTAAAATGGCCATATCTTGGTCATACGGATGTCTTTTTCGATGCTTTTTTTTTTAAATGGGGTAGAATTTCATAAGCTATGCAGTGGTATAGGTTTTTATCACTTTTTGTAGAGTTAAAATGTTCAATTTTACATTTAAAGTCAAATCACATTGTAACTTGGTCTAAGGTTTAGGGTTTTCTTGCTTAATCATTCATCTAACCCTTATATCTTCTTATTTCTTAATCTCATCTAACATGTGAAGCATTTACACAAGTTTTAAGAAGAAAATGGAGCATTGAATTGAAAGAAAGAGCATTTGATATTCATTGTAATAGTGTTTTCGAACACTCATGGGAAAATAACCCATCATATATTTTGTTTCATTCCTACTTTAGGACCAAATAGCATCGATAAAAATGTATCTTTTTATCTGGATCCGACGCATCCACAGCTAGATTTTTGTTCTTTGGTTTCTTTTTGGTTAAAATTTATCAATCCTAAGACAGAAAACAGGTTAAAATTTATCAATCCTAGGATAGCAAATGGATAAAAATTGATCAATCCTAGGATAGAAACTTCATCATTTCTTGTGGGATTAAAATTGAACATCATGCTTTTATGGAGCAATATCTCCATATAGATTAGCTAATTTGTCTTTTTGGGTTTTTAAAAGTGAACAAAATTTATCTGTTGTGATTGGGTGATAGGTTTATGCTCTCCCCTTGATTGGGTGCATTAGAATACCAAACTCACTTTTACTTTGTGCATTTTCAAGCTTTCATTAAAACCTTTAGACAGGCCTGCCGTAGTGGGAAAAAGTACTCACCCTACGGGAACGACCTGAATGGGGATAGCCAAAAGCCATGGCATTCCAACCCACTTTAAAATTTATGTGAATCTGGGGAAACCCTTTTTCAAAGGAAGTGTGCAGGATAACCATCCCCAAAATCTTTGTTCTAAAGATTGGGAGGTCTCTCAAGGGATTTTATCTATCTGTCGCTCTGAACGGAAACCCTATCTAAGAACCTAGAAATAGAAGCACGCTTGTCAGTTTCTAAACATTGTAATACTCAGTGGTGCAGGGGTGGGGAAGAATCTACCCTCAAGCACTAACCATATATTTGCCAAGGACTGTTTGCTCAGGGGATCCGGTATCCACTTCTGTCACTCTGAATTGTCTCTAGGAGTGAGTATATAATGATGACCTTTTGTCTCTAGGAGTATATAATGATGACCTTTTGTCTCTAGGAGTGAGTCTATCTGAATTGTCTTATCTATTATAAACCAGTGAAAATCAAGAAGAACCATGTTTGGTTCTTGAACATACACTCTTTGTTTAAGATTTTAGGATTTAATCAACAACAGTTCTATTTTTGCTTGTTATGTTTTCTTGTCATTAAAATAGATAAGATCATCCCAAAAAGAAACACAAACCACCATGGCTGAAATAGAGGAGGATAAATTGAATGCTTTAGCTTATCAACTAGAAAACCTTCAACAACAAATCTGGGAAACAACCACAAAGAGATATCTAATGCCAAACATCTACCCATATCCTCTTGACCAAACAATGAACATGAGACCTTCTTCACCAACAACTCCATCATCCAAGTTCAATATCTTTGAATTTTTCCAAAATTTCAATAAGCCAAAATCTCAGTCCTCAAATAAAAATGATATTGAACAATCTTATCATGTCACGCATTTATCTCCATCCACCATAAGCCAAATGAACCTCAAGATTCTTTCATCCAAGTTAACAATTCCATCCAATCACCTTCTTCTATCATATCCTCAACATCCAATGATTCATGTCAATCTCTCAATCCAAAGCATGCTAGCATAGACTCCCCTACACATCAAGATCAAAATATTCTTTCCACTCCATCCAATGATTCCACAATCTCACAAAGTCTTCCCATCTTTGATCAAGATCCCATTTCTCAAGAATCTTATGACAATCCCCTCCTTTCACTTTTCATCCAAAATAATTCACATCCATCTCAAGAGACAAGTATCCTTCCAAGTTCTTTTTCCACATCATCTAATCAATCCATACCATATCATGATTCTATTGCATCACAAGATCATGATAGTTCTTCCATCCTATCTAATGATTTTTTACCAATTGATGATCAAGACACGCTTTCTACGAAATCTAATGATTCCTTTCCTCATCAAGATCAAGATATGATTCCATTCAAGGATGCCCTTTCATCCCATGAAGATGTTTATCCTTCTCATGATCAAGATATGTCTTTCATACCACCTCATGATCCTTTTCCAAGTCAAGATCAAAATATCCCATCATCCCCATGTCAAGAGCCTATCACACCTATTCAAGCTATCCATGAACCCCATACCTATAAATTTGGATCGTCCACCTTTATCCATTCTAGTTTACTTCCAACACCTAACCTCTCATCCATATCATATCCTCCCCAAAATGGACTTGCATCTTGTTTCACAAACAATACATATCCCATTGGCAAACGAATGTGTCAAAGTATGAACTACAAAGGCAAAGGATTAGGCATTCATGAACAAGGTATCCTAGAACCCCTTTTTATTCAAAAAAACCCATATCACCATGGCCTTGGTTATATACCTAAGTGTTCTAGTCCATCAAACTTTCCATCTATCCTAGGTCCTCATCCTAGTCCATCAAAATCTCCATCTATCCTAGGTCCTCATCCTAGTCCATCAAATTTTCCATCTATCCTAGGTCCTCATCCTAGTCCATCAAAATCTCCATCTATCCTAGGTCCATATCCTATTCCTCAAGAACAACAAAGGCACACATCTTTGATGCCCTTTCAAAATTATACCCACATTCACTCATCCATAATACCTCCATACCATTCATCTCAATCCACCCCTCCCATTTCTCTTGGAAGAAATTTGGGTGCCAAATATCAGAAGCTTCTATATCAAAATCCACATGTATCAAAGGATCAACATGTCTCCTCGAAGAGACATGCAAAAATAAAAGAAAACTTGATCCAAAATCAAAGGAAAAATCAAAAAGGCCACAAAGGCCCATCAAAGAAAAAAGGAAATTTTCAAAAACCACAAAGGTCCATAAATGAAAAATTTTCAAGGCCACAAAGGCCCACTAAGCAAATATCAAAGTCAAAAATCATGTGGATTCCTAAAAGTCTCATAGAAGCAATAAAATCAAAATTGGCATCCAAATTTTCTTATCCAAAAGCTTCCTCCAATCTTCCATATAATAACTTATCACTTTCCAAATCCATTCTTCCTCCATCACTCCACCATCCTTCAAGGTGTGTGCCAATGTTGAGCTTGTCATCCTTTCCATCTATCCATTATCCAACATTCATCCCCCATCATTACCCTTTAATCCAAACCTTTGCATAAATCCTTAGTCTCTTCCATCACACCATTAATCTACCAGCATTTATGAGTCTAATCCCCATTGCCTAATTAAAGGGATAATTGGTCGTGAAACTCAATGTTAAAGTCCCTCCATCTCCCTACCATCCATATCCTATCTTTCATATTCCTCTTGCACTCTACACTTAGGGGCAAGTCTCATCCATCTTATCATTCATACCATCATTATCCTTTCTACGCTCATTCCTTACATTTCCACTTTTGATCTTGATAAGGTTAAGAATCTTCTTGAACATTATATATGCTTATCATATATTCTTTATCCATATATTTTGTACCATATTTTTTATCTCATCCATATTCCATCATTCTTACCAGATACATCCTTTCTTTTCATCCTTGGTTTTGATGAGGAATGGGGGAAAAGCACTTGGTCCTTGTGTATATATCTTGTCTAGTTGATCTTGATCATCCCATTCATTATCGTTATCCTTGCATTATTCTATTCCATATCTCCTAGCTTATCAAAATCCATGTCATCATGTCCCTTTGCAACCTTGAATCTTATCATGCAAATCATATTTGAGCCTAGCTGTAAAACATTATCCAATCCTCATATCTTTTGTCAATCAATCGTCAACAATCATCAATCTTTTTGTACTTAGAGGATATCAGTAATCCTAAGTACCTATCATCATCATGCCTTATGGAATCAATCATTCTTGGCATATTAATCAATCAACTATTGTCATCTTTCAACAAGAGATATGTTGCTTGTGTGACATGTTTTGCAGTGACTTTCATTTTGATCTATCATTTATCCATGGTTGCATTACCTCTATTGTGGTTCATCTTGTTCCTTCAATCAGTCATACCATCTCATTCCAAATCAAATATCTTGAAAATCCAAAAAAAATTAAAAATCTATCAAAAATCCTAAAAACATCAGAAAATCAAACTCCAAAAAAAAACATCAGAAAATCAAAATCCAAAAACATTAGAAAATCAAAAGAAAATCAGAAAATCAGAAAATCCATGCGAAAACATTCAAAAATCACAAAACACAAAAATGGAGTATGTGTCAGTCGAACTACGTGGTCTCTGCGTGTATAACGTAGGCAAGACAAATCTTTGGTCAACCCTCAAGGCCCCTAGGATAGGTCTTTAGGGTATTTCTTTGGTCAAACGTTTGAGAATATCATGCACACATCAGCACACACAATTTCAACATCGATGATCTAATCTGAATAATGATTTGAAAATACTTTAAGTAGAATTTGAATTGTTGTACTTTTGTTTTTATCATTTGCTTATTATTTCTTTGGAGCTACTCGATGATGTATTGAACTAGAGAAGCAAGGAAGGAGAATGATACTTTTCTTTGTTTGTTGTTTGTGAGTTAATCATTATTATTTTGTGAATTATCACGGGAAGTGCTCTACCAAGTATCATGGATGACATTCCGATTCACTTCAGAAAATGGTTAATTCTTGTTTGTTTAAGCAAGAAATGCTCAGGTCATCTCGGTTTAATTATACCTCGATGCTTGTGTTCACTTGCAATAAAAAAAATCATGAAAGAAATACTCAAGTCATCATGGACTTATATTGTATCATTGATGCTTGTATTCGCTTTCAACATTTTTAAAGCTCAGTGATGATACAAAGAAAAATCAAAATATTGTTAAAATGACACTTAGAATTGCATGGTTAAAATAGATTGCATCCATATTAGTCTTGCATATGCATTTGTAGATTGTTTCAAAGCTACATGTATGTCCTCTCCTTGTCATATCATCATCTCTTCAAAATTTCTTAGGATAATATAGATTTTTTATCCTAATAATCTCTTTCTGAATCATTTTCTTTCATTTCAACAATCTCACATTTCCATCTAATCCTAATCTATTAAGTCTAGCACAAATCATTTAATAACATCCTTGGTTTTGTTCCCAGCCTTGTTACAAGCCTTGATCATTATCATCATCATCGGGATGTATCTTTCCCTATCCTTTTGTGTTGTTTCGGGATGTATCCTTCCCTCATCAAAAACACTATTATCATCATCATCATCAATCAATCTTGGCTTGCAACTTGACTGGGGCAACATCATGTTTATCCTTGAATCCATTTGCGCTTACTTTTCATCTTCTCCTTTCATTATCTCTTCCTCATCCCATCTCCTAGCCTATTCATCATTTTGCATCATCAAGTCTCAGTACATTAATCACTCCTATACTAAGGCATATCATATCAATCAAAGAAGTCAAACCACATTGCCTAATCAAATTTGAATCAACTCTTATGAGACTTTGATCAAATTTTGTGAGCATCTATCATTGATCCTCACCTATCATGAGGTCAATTATCAATCAATCATTGATCCTCTCATATCATGAGGTCAATCATCAATCTATCATTGATCCGCACCTATCATGAGGTCAATCAATCAATCAATCATTGAATCTCACCTATCATGAGATCAATAATCTTCTAATCTATTAGGATCATCAATCAATATCAAATCAATTTACTAAAGCGATCATCAATCATCATCATAATCAACTAGAGGAATCAGTATTTCCTTATCATGAGATAAATTGTTTCCATGTCATCAAATCATCATCATAATCAATCATTAAAATTCAAAATTCATCAATTTATCTCTCGAGGGGGCATATATCGCTATCATTTCAAAATTCAACATCTAGGGCAAATCAGGGGCATATTTTAAACTTTTCGTCAATACTGGCAGCTAAGGCAAAATCATTCTTTGAAGCAATGCGTAAACACATGACTTCAAAGAGGGGCAAAATGTAGACACCTAAAAATGTTCTGGAGAATCTAATTAATTAAATACGACTTATTTGATTAATTAATCTTAAATTCATCTACTTGATAAATAAATAGAAATATTTATTTATATTAAGTTCATTATTAATTCTTCTATTTCATCATATTACTTCTCTCTTAATTAAATAAACAAAATTAAAAACTTTGTTTTATTTAATTATTATCATTTTCATCATATTACTTCTCTCTTAATTAAATAAAAAAAATTAAAAACTTTGTTTTATTTAATTATTATCATTATTACTTCTTTTATACGTCTATCTTAAATTAAATACACAAATTAAATAATTTGTGTTATTTAATTACCTCATCACATTTCTTCTTAATTAAATAAAGATATCTTAAAATCTTTATTTAATTATCATTTTTCTTTTGTTTTAATTTAATAAACAAACCCTATAGTTTGATTTATTAAATTATTCAATCCTCTTTTGCTAAATTTAAATAAATCAAAAATATTTAAATTTATGCATAAATCATATTCATTTTATCACTCACCAATAAAATTAAATTTTTAAAATTTAATTAATTCTACTGTCATTCACGGGAAGAGCTTCAAGGACAAACTTGCAGGAAGTCCTCTCAACCACCTTCCCTCTCATCTTGCCTGGTGTTTTCATGGGGAGAAACAATCCTCCATGATCAGCTCCATCTTCTCATCCCAGGCCATTCAATTCTCCAGATTGAATCCCAGCCTCTTATCCCATATCCCTGTGCAAATGTGCTGTCGTGAAAGCTATAAATATAGCTCTTTGGCTACAGGAAATGGATCCCAACTTGTGCAATCTTACTCTGTAGGTTTTCCAAGCATCCAAGCATTCAAGCATTCAACATTCATGCAACATCCATCCAGCATTCATCCAGCATTCATCCAGCATTTAGCATTTGCAATCATGGCTGCCATTACATTAGTTTTACTATTTAATCATATAGGAATAGAATAGTTTAATTCTCATTCTCTAAGTGTCATTTCAATAGTCTAATTAGCTTCTAGAATCTGAGAGCAAAGTAGATTATAGAGATCTTTAGAGTTAGAGAGCAATAGGACAGATTTCTGAAGATTTCTAGTTTAAATTAGTTTAAATTTCTTAAATCTTAGATGCAATGTCTTATTTAGAGGTGTAGAAGCATGTTTAGATTGTTTAACTCATTCCTACGCTTACAATGAGAGTTGGCACAACAAAAGAGGATGTGTAACTCAACTACCCATGTGTGGGAGAGAGTGACACATGTAGCTGTTGTATTTTTCCATGTGCCCTCATATTACTATATCTAATAAACCTAAGCAAGCTTAAATAATATGTGTAGGAAAAATAAATACCCCCTAACATAAGGAAAATAAAAAAACCTACACTAACACCCCCCATTAAGCATAGCTTAGATGGGTGAAAAGACACAAAGATGCAAATATGGGTCCCGACTACTAGGCCATGTTAGGTAGCCATATACAAACCAATCTCTCACAACTGGAGAAAAGGAGAAAACCCAATGGGACAAAACTCCTCTCCAAAAGAGAGATAAAATACAATAATGATATCCATCACAAATCCAATTAGTCTCTATCCATACAAAGGTTGATAAGAGAGATCATACAACCCCCTCATAATGAGATAACCTATTGCAAGAGAAGTACTAGAAGTACACTATGGAGTAACACTAGAATCCCTAATTCAACAAGCAAGGAAATATACTTCTGTTTGCTAGAAACCATATTAGAGTCACTCAAGGACTCAAGTCAGAATCATGAAAAGCAACAATAGACCCGATGCCAAGGAACACTAGAAAACTTGCAAACTAGCACATCTCTAGAATCTATGAAACAATAGTTGATTGAAAGATGATCAAGAATTGAACTGAACTATAGAGACCAAATAATGCACACAAACAAGAAAATAGTGCATGCATTTATAAATGTCCACATCTACCTCCATGATGAAAAATAACCTCAAATTTTCATAGAGGATGGAATCAACTTTCCAACGATATCTTGTTTTTGAAAAATGGACACCTTGACCAAAAGTTATGAATTTTTCAAAAGACTGGATTTAGCCTGCAAGAAATGGGTTTTCTAGCAAAAAAAATTTACTTCTGATTTGATTTCTGAAAAATTTGTTTATAATGAGTAGACAAAAATAGAAACTTAGAAATATTTTGAAGCTAAGAACAAAACCCAGAAATCGTTTTTCTTAAAAATGAGTGGAAGCTAGATTTCTGAAGCAAAAATGAAAACGGCTCCAATAAAAAGGACTTGCATTAAACCCTTGAAGATTTGACAAAATATGCTAGATTTTGATGAAATGAAAGTTGATCTTTACTTTTTCTAATGCCTTGGATTCAATGGCAAGGTTCTCAAGACCCCAACTTGCACCCAACAAAACTTTCATGCCAAGATTAACCCCTCAGATTTGGGAAGAAGTTTGTAGCACTAAAGCTCTGATACCATGTACGAGTTTATGGTGTACTCCTCAAACACAATCACCTACAAGACAAAATAACTTCCACAAGAGAAAAATGGTAGAAATATTATACTATCATTAACATGCAAGAATGCCAAATTGAATATATCAAAGTACATATGAAGCCTTGCATATATAGGCAAGGTGGTGAAAATACATCCAAGAGGTGCATTAACTCCTACTACCCATAAAAGGTGGGAGGTTTTACCTACTTGGTAAATGAAAAAACATATGGCATAACCTCCTTAGGTGAAGACGAAAAGGAGGTGGTACATAAAGCCAAAAGAGGGTGAGAAACTCAACTACCCCATAACCTATCTAGGTAAAAAAAAATAGTAGTTATGAGAGGTAGCACAACAAGACAAAAGAGGATGTGTAACTCAACTACCCATGTGTGGGAGAGAGTGACACATGTAGTTGTTGTATTTCGCCACGTGTCCTCATATTACTATATCTAACAAACCTAAGCAAGCTTAAATAATATGTGTAGGAAAAATAAATAACCCCTAACATCAGGGAAATAAAAAACCTACACTAACAAAATGTTTGTGTTATCTGGGGCTAATGCCCAATCAAGCTGGCAAACTATAAATTTTTTTGAAATCAATATAAGATATCCTCGCTTACTTATCAAAAAAAAAAAAATTAAAAGAAAGATAAATTTAACTACTTGAGAACATCTCATATGGTCGGATAATTGTACGATACAATTCAAGAATGCTAGAATGTTTTATTCGGTACATGTATATCTCATAATGAAACTAGTATTAAACACACATGGAATTCTTTTTAAGTTGGACATGGTAAAGGAGAACATGATGAATCAAGTGCATGTGTGAAAAGAGATTTTGCTAGAGAGCAACTAAAACTTGAGGATTTAACAAAATTTGAAGATGCATGCGTAATTATAGATTCCAATGCAATATAAAATTATCTATAAGAACAAGTGAGAACTCAATAATTTGATTCTTATTTTGGTTAGTTTAAGAAGAGAATATTCTTACTCAACAAGATTTTAAACCAATTAATGGATTAAAAAAATGCCATTTGTTTAAGAGTTCAAATACAAACATGTGGATAATATAGACAAGGGAGCTTGCATGTTTTTGTCAATTTTTTATTGTAGGTGATTGGGAGGCATGTGAAAATATATAATGGGTTGAAAAATGGTAATAAAGAGTCTTAACACATATATCAACACATGATCAACATGGCGTGCAACAATTGAAGAAGATAATAAGTGTTTGCATCAAATGATTAAGATCGTGTTCCAGACCTAGTAGAAGAAGGTATTAAATTGAATTCAAATTTTTTATTACACTATATTGTAACAAGATTGACATTGCTTCGAATTCTATTATCAGTGTTAGAGTCTTATAGAGGATTAAAAAAATGGTGGCAATCTCAGTTTAGGGTTTTGGTTGTTGTAGATTTTATACTTTTTAGCCTAAAACACAGAGCACATTTAAAATCCTAAGACTATCTTATACCCTAAAGACTGAGGGTTTATGTATTTTAAAGGTCTTCAATATAGAGTTTTCTTTATGTTATATTCACTGAGTGATCCCATAATTAAGCTAGTTTACAATTTCTGGGAGATTATGATTTTTGCTGAAATCACATATGTTTAGAAAATATAATGATTTAAGCCTCAAAAATTTCTATTTAAAGCATTCCAATTGAAGAGGGTTTTATCAAACTACCTTAGATCAAACCCCCCTTGGATAGAACCCTACTAGTTTTAAACCATACCTATAACAGAGTCTCATTTACACCTATCAAAATGTTGATAAAAAAATGCTTTTGATTTACCTTTTGGGGGATCAAATGAATTCATTTAAAAAAAAAAATTGTAAGTATACTTTCCTTATTATAAGCTTCCCAAAAAGTATAATTTTAAATAAATTTAATTTTATTATTATATTTATTTTTTATTTCTTGTGAATGTGGGTTTTTCACCCAAAATCAAGCTCTTTGTTCTGCACATGAGGAAAAATAGAATATTATCAAAAAAAAAAATTAAAAATCTAAGTGCACCAGATATTGAAGTCCTTGATCTAAAAAAAAAAGTAATAATAATTCAAATATATACAATAAAAGTTATGTATTATGCAGTTTGCCTATGTCTGAATTGTAATTGGTTTGACTTTGAAACTTTATTAAGGAAAAAATATTCAATAAAACACTGTGAAAACAATTGGAAGCACTAGATATCATAGTTACAAATCTAAATTCAAAAAAAAATATAATTTTATCCTTCATGGAAAAAAAATTTATGTTATATGGTGAGCGTCACTCCTTAAAAATGGTCTTTACTGAAATAAAAAATAGTTTTTGAAGGAGATGGAAAAAGAAGTGCAATCTAATTCCAAAATTTTTGAAAAAAATATATTTAGAATCTATAGACAAAATGTCACAAATAAATATTTTTCATCATCTTCAAATTCCTCATGGTTTAGCGCTATAGGTGCCCAAAAGTGAAAATTTAGTTAGAAAAAATCAGTTCAATGTCTAGTTTGGCCAAAAAATTATAAACTAGTATTGTGGGATCACTCCAGTGCCTAGTGACTTGTTATATCTTGTGGAAAGTCAATTAAGTTGCATCTTGAGGGTTTAAGCACATTGACAACCAACCTTGGTGTAACTAATCAGACAGGTTAAAGACTTATATCATACCACCCAAACCAAGATCAGTGATTAATATTTGATTGATGGAATGGCAAGATTCTAAGATCAAAGGTCCTCATTTAAAGCTTCAAAATAGTTACTTCCTGAAGCCTGCATATTGATAGGCATTTGCATGCCATTGACCCTATTTCAAATACACACAATTTTGTAACTGTATGAGACATAGTTGGTATATGTAGTGAAGCCAATACATTGAGTCATTTCTCATCATGGTCTAGGCTCTGTAAGAGCATATGGAATACAATGATACCATGTTTATATTAAAAAAATACATTAGAAGAAGAAATCAATAATAGTGTATAAATGGGGTTAATGGTGTCTTAGTATGACAATGTGCATGAAATGCATTATTTTCTTTCCATAAATAGGTGAAGTATAAATGATTCTATGATAGTAGTTTGAATTGAAGATAGAAAAATGTGTAAATTTGTTTAGCAATGCTCTAAGTGTGCAAGGGTCCATATGTTTGAAGTGAAATGTTATCTATGTTTGATTGTTATAATATAGAACATGTCTTTGTAAAAGTATTTTTGTGTCATATATTTGTTCATTCAAAGAAGTTTATAGTGAGAGGTTGAGGTTCCTTTGTTCATACACTCATCAATCTAAAACTTTTTAATGTTTTTTGATGATCTAGAGTATATTATAAATAGATTAGTACTCTATATATTATCCTTCATTCCTCATTGGAGTTGGTGCTCATGTATTTCATTGGAGTTGGTGATCTTGTATTTCATTGGAGTTAGTGCTCTTGTATTTTATTGGAGTTAGTGCTTTTGTATTTCATAGGTAATTGGTGCTCTATTGTATTCAGTGAGAATTTAGTTAGTGAGACCTAATGGTGAAAAAATTATGAGGATTGGATTGGTTCTCCAAACTCAACAAACTCACACAATGATTTTTCCATTTCTATGGTTTTCTACTTATAACTATTGTACCATGGTGATCTTTGTGTGTTTCTATTGATGTTTGTGCTTCTTGAAAGTTAAAGTTAATTAATTGTTTTGATTTTTGTACATCACTAATTCACCTCCCTCTCATTGAGATTGAATATTCCTACAATTGGTATTAGAGAAGCAAGTTCCCTATAGAATTTTAATCAACTTGGGTTGATCCTAATAGTGGAATCATATGGATACTCAGGAAGGATCTTATACCTCAAGAACCTCTAGTTGATGGCACTATTTTTTCTTTTTGGAGTATTAGGATGAATTTTTACTTGTATTCTTTTTGGATTTGATGTATGGAAATCAGTAGAAAATGGTTATACATTTCCTTCACAACCTCCTTCTACTGCTGATGAGAAGAAATTTTATGAGCACAATGCCAAGGAGCACAATGCTAAGGAAAAGGATGTCATTTTTTGTGCTTTGACAAATGAGATCCTTGTTAAGGTCATGCATTATAAGAGTGAAAAATAGGTTTGGGACAAGTTAGATAGTATTTATCAAGGTGATGCCAAAATCAAGGAAGCCAAGTTGCAAACCCTCATGGTTGATGTTGTATTCTAGAATGAAAAATAAAAGGATAAATGTGAAAATATTTCTGATAAGGATGAACAAGTTGAAGAAAGTAAAGTAGACCTTAAAGGATAATTACTGTGTGCTCTAGGAGAGATTAAAAGACTGAAAAGGGAGGCTACTATGCAAAGAAATCAGAACTTAAAGGAGACTAAAATCTCGATCCATAAAGCTAAAGAATCAGACTTAGTTCTAAAATATTAGGGCCTTGAAGATGAATAAGAAATAATTTTAAATGGTTAACCTAACTGAACTATATGACCTAATACATATGAAAAATTCAATATTCTAGAAATACATAGACTGAAACTGTAAATTGCAAGTGGATCTAGGAAGTATCGAATGATGTGTACCTATCAACAAAAGCTAGATCTGATAAGTAGGGGACTCAAATGCTTAGGGTTATATGGGTCCTTGATAGGGGTTCCTAAAATTGGTTCTACAATCCTCTAATGTTGTATCTGACCTTTTGCTTCCCAGTTGCAAAGTTGTCAGAATATACTCAAATAATTTTGTAATGGATTTTTTATGGTTTGAAAACTTTTCAGACTTTGAATGTAACAATGGATAATTTACCTTCTATCTTCTTTCAATCCTCTTCAACCTATAAACTAAACATTCAAAGAGGGAGAAAACGTTGGGCCATTTAGGGGCTTTCCATAATCAAACCCTGTGTAAGTGTTTCCACTTCTAGAATGGAAATTTTAATGATAAAAGTGATAATTGAAAGGAATGAATGTTAGAATCACAAAGGAATGGAACTCACCACCCTTCAATGTCTTCCTTGAAGGACTAAATCCATACAAATCACCTCAAGGATTTGGATCTTTCTTGCCTAAATTCTTGAATGCTTTGGAGACCTACATAATGTTAGCCTTCACAAAATAATGACAAGAAGAACACACATAGAATTTTACATGATATTGGATCTTGAATTGTTGCAATAAAATTATATAATGTTGCTCTTGACTTGCTCAATAGTGATCTTGATCATAAGTTTTCCAACACTTTTCTAGATGTTACATCGAAAAAAGTAACCCTTTTTCACACTTAGTTTGGGAATGAATAATTAATGATTAAATGGACTTAATTGTGCCTTATTTAGGGTTTTGTAAAGTGTTCTCTTACACTTTCACACTAATCTATGGCTTTATTAATTAATTGAGGTTAATTAGAGCTTAATTTGCACCTTAAATTCAAATCCAAGCCTAATTTATTACATTTTTTGAAGGATATATCCTGACACTCATTAATAATGTTGCATAACACTTAATTTGGCAAGGTTAGAGTCCTAGGATAGTGACCCGGGACCCATTCACCACCTAGAAAATGTCCTCACTATGTCCTAGGACCCCCTTTCCACATGTTATTTCACCTCCCCAAAACTTGGTCCTAGTTAATTGTGCTAGGACCCATTCACCCAAGGTGGTGAATGGGTCCTCCTTAACTAAGTACACCCATTTTTGAACTTATTTGTGGTGGTATTTTAGTGATTTTGAATCCTAGATCTGATGCCAGCTTGTGTTACTTGAATTGAGAGATTAAATATTAAGTATAAATATAAGGTTAATTCACATAGTTTCATCTAGAACTTCTATGTGACTTCATGAGATCAAAAGCAAGAGCATTATAGAAAACTCAAGAGAAATTATAAGGCATTCAAGGGAAGATTATCAAGGTCTTATTGCAGCAATCAAAGGTCATATCATCATGTCAAAAATTTAGTTCATCGTACATGTAGTTGAGCTTATGTGTTGATGTGGAATTGAAGATCCATTTACAAGCATTGTTTAACATCCATATTAAAGATCAAGATCTACATTTCTCATAGCCACTTCATGTTCAATTGTTGATTTGACATCCAAGACTTCATCCAAGGTATCATTGTTTCATGTTTCATGTTTCATGTTTCATTGTTTCATCAAAAGGTTTAATTACCTAAACGGGGTTTGACCAAGGCAAACACATATTCCCTAACAAACAAAAAAAAATCTTCTCTTGATGTGTAATTGCAAGTTTTAGGTTAAAGATCAAGTGGAGAATAAAATTTGCAAAGTTTTCAAGATTGAAAAGTTGCAAAAGTCGTCATCCTACTTGCAAGATCGGGGAAACTAAGCTACAAAATTTATTTTCATCTTTTGGGAGCTAATCACCTAATATTTGGGAGTGCAAACATCAAGGAACACGACCCTAAAATTGATTTTTCAGAACCCTAGCAAGGATCCATTCTCCATTGTGTGAATGAGTCCTTAGTGACCCTTAAAATAGCACTTTTTCGGCAAGGTACATATTGTTTCAGCATCTTAAAACCTTCCTTATTTCTTTTATAACAATTAGGTTTTATTTTTTATTGTTATTTGGGCATTTTTCCTCTCATAATTAAGTGAAACATCTAAGAAAAATTAGGTTCATCCATTTGGTCAATCCCCAGTTGGGTGAACCTCTTTTTCTATGTTTTATTTTGGTCAACCCAACATATTGAACATTGTAATTTTCTAGTTTTGGGAGTCTTTCTTTTCATCTTAGGTTATCTATCTTACATTCATTTGCATTGAATTAGATCTCATTTAGGGTGTCTTATTTTGCATTCAAATTTCCATCTCATCTAAGGTTATAGAATTGCATTATTTGCATTCTTTAAAATCTAAAAATACAAAAAAGATCAGTCATCTTGCATATCATTTAGATCATATAAATTTGCATTTGAAAACCAAAACAAAAATGCATATCAAACTAGGTCTTTTAGTCACATTTTCAACTTCCATTTTATATTTCATTTACATCAATTTGAACCTAAAACTTATTGTTACAGACTTGAATCTAAAACTCATTGAAAAGGATAAAAAACTAGTAAAAATCACTTTCAAAACCCTAATCTAGGACCCATTCACCCTAGGGAGAATGAGTCTTTGACCAGGTGTTGATCTGAATATTTGGAATCTAAAATCTCCTATTTTATGCTTTTGTTTGTTGTTGTTATATCTTTGTTTTAGTTTTATGAATTTTTTGTTTCATTTTCATTAGATCTAGCTTAATTTGCTCCATTTAGTGCATTGTCAAAATTCCAAATTGCATTTACAACATTTCATTTTTAGTTTATTGCATAGTGTAATTAGTAAATCACCTTGTTTAGGTATGAAAATATGAAAATGTATAAGTGACCAATAATCCTATCAATCTAGAAGAGACCTATGACCAAGGCTTTAAGATCTTAACCAACCAAGTATGTGACATAAATAATGAGCATGAAATTCATAAACTTTTAGAGAAAATTCCTATGGAGCAAATAAAAGGGATAGGATATCACTATCCTCCTCCCAATACAAGTGTCCTCGTTCCTAAAGAGCAAACAATTCCTAACAAAGATGACAAGGTCATTTATGGTCCTCCTTCTCTATATCCACCTTGAAAAGTTGGTGAATCTAGCAAGAAATGAAATCCTTACAAACTAAAAAAACTTGAATTTCCATGTCCCAAGTTTGAAACTGAAAGAACTTGACACATAATTCTAAGCCAAGGACTTATAACATTACCACCCATGAGAGAAAATCCAAAATTATATCCTATTAAAAAGGAAAACATGTTTCATTGTCAATATCGTAGAGTTCTTAGAAATAGTACTAATGAATGTTGGGCTTTAAAACAAATATTTAAAAAATTTGATATCATAGATATAGTCCCTTAAAAGGATGCATTCTACTCATTTCCCTATAATAGTTGAAGGATCCTAACATTCTTAGTATTACATGTTTCACATTCATGGAAAATCATTCTCTTTATTGCAAGGAGCTCATTCTCATCACCTATCTCGGCTCATCCTTGTCCTACACTTAGTGGGGGCATGGGTTAGTTAGCCTTGTCCTAGTTCAACACTTGTTGTTGTTCCTTTGGCTAGTTTCCTAACTTCTATTTATACCAACTGAGATTGGGATACAAATGACCTACTATAGATTGACTCACATGTGCCTTGTACTAGTCTTTTTCTTTTCTTTTTTTTTCATGTTCTTATATGTGATTGAATGTGTGTAATTTGATCCCCCATGATGTTTCATTTGATGTATCTCTCTTTTTGTGCATTTCTCTATATGTATCTACATTCTTCTCTATGTTGAGTAAACATTTTATCTTTTTCATTTGTCTTGTGTTTTAATTTTGGGGATGACACAAGTCTGCAAAACACTTAGGTATCTTCCATGTTGACCCAAAATATTTTTCTTTGTTTTCACTCTCTTTGTGTCATTCTTCCTTGATTCTATGAGTATTTTGGGAATGATGATATTTATGAGCTCTTAAACAATATTATAGCAAATATATAATGACCCTGAATCCATAGATCCCTTATGTGTTCTTGGGGGCAACCCCTCCCTCCTTTTTCATGACAGCTTTATTTCATAAACATATGACTTGGCATAGGGTTTTCCCAGGAAAGCTCTCATGTCATAGGAAAAAACATTAGCTATTTTAAAGAAGTTTCTCACAACAATGGTGTTATCAACCACTTTAAAGTGGGGGAATACATCAATGACATCTTTCAACATTTTGCATATTTCATGGCGTGATCTTTTTTCTTGTGGTCCATTTTCTTTTCTTGGTTGTGTCATTAGGTTTGATGTCCTCCAAGGGTACAATATTTCTAAGTGTATGATTCCCCTTAGTTTAATGATACATGAACGAGCCATCCCATCAGTGGCAATATAATATTCTTGAGTTTTCCTCTCTTGGAGAGATTAGGCATGATGTTCACTAATAAGAAGACCTTACACAAATGAAACAAAAACCTATAGACAAAGCATTCAAAAGCATAAAATTGTGGTGCCTTATCAAATTTTTTAGGAGGATAACTTTGGTATGGTATAGGAGGCTAATATGATTCTCTCATTTTCCACCTCATTGGGATAACTCACCTAGTGAATGGTCTGGGGTTCCACTACCCCAGAGTGAGCACGCATGTTATGGAAAAATAGCCTAGACCTGGTCTACATCATGTTGGATACACTGTCAAAGCTTGATCTTTGTTTTTGTAGACACTAAAATTTTTCCTAAGGTCTGTGACTCCTAATTTCTTCATCATTGTCCACCTTGTCATTCTTGATAATTAAATAATGTTAATTATTTAATTATTTTCTAATTCCATATGTCTTCTATTAATTAAATAATTATAATTATTTAATGAATTCATTACTTTCTTTATTTTCATCCATTGATTAATTAAATAAATTGTATTAATCTAATTACATCAATAATTAAGTCCTTTTCTTTCTAAATTTAAATAAATATGTATTTATTTAATTTTTATCCAATTTCCACTATAATTAAATAATTATTTTCATTATTTCATTATTCATTAGTCTCTTCTCTCATAAATAAAATAAATTTTAATTTATTTAATTGGTCCACTCTCTTCAATTTTGAATTAAATCATTATTTAATTAAAAATGTCCTCTTTGTCACATTCCTCTATAATTAATTAATTATTTTTAATTATTTAATTATTCATTGGCCCCCTAAATTAAATATTTATTATTATTTAATTTCCTCTCACCTCTTTATTCTCATCAATCCTTATTTGTCCATGTCTAAACTAACCTCCACCCTTGATTGAATTATTTATAATTTAATCTTGACCATCAATTCTTAACATTTTCCCTAATTTTTCCCTAACCCTATTCCATACTACATCTTTTATGCTTGTCCATTGATTATTGACTTTCAATCTTAGCCCTTCATTCAAAATTGTCTTTCCTATAAAAGACCTCTATCAAATGTTGTCATTTCTTGATCTTAGACATCCTGGATCTTAGACATCTTAAACATCTTGGAAAATCTACAAGCTATCTTGAGTCATCTTGCTATCAAGTCTATCAACATCAAGTCAAGTGCATCCATAGTCAATTAGAATCTTCAATATTTTCCTTTGTCATTATCATTAGGCCTATTTACATACTCAAAAATCTGAGGGAAATTATTCATATCAAGCAAATTGGAGAATTGCAATGAAGGTGAATCAATGGTGGCATGAACATTTGGTAATATTGCTTTATGTTTTATATCTTTGTGCTTATTTTTGCTTAATTGTCTATTGGGGTTTGATTTATATACTCTATAGCCTAACCTTGATATTTTAGCCTTGATTACAGTTCTAGACAAACAATTGCACAGTTCCACATTGTGTTGGAACAGACGAAACTTGATCCTTTGTTTTCCTTTGTTGGTCTTTGATAGGATATGATTGTGTATCTTTTTCATTGTTTCATACATAATTTTCTTGAATGTCTACTTTAGTGTGAGTTTGTCATGGGGGAAAACTCTCACTAAAGTGGGGGAAAAATGTAGCTTCAAAAAAAGTAACCATTTTTCATGCTTAGTTTGGGAATGAATAATTAATGATAAATGGACTTAATTGTGTCTTATTTAGGGTGTTGTAAAGTTTTTTCTTACGCTTTAACACTAATTTGTGTCTTTATTCATTTTAATTAAGGTTAATTAGAGCTTAATTGGACCCTCAAATTCAAATCCAAGCCTAATTTATTGCATTTTTTTAAGGATATGTCCTGAAACTCATTAATAATGTTGCATAACACTTAATTTGGGAAGGTTCAAGTCCTAGGATAGTGACCTGGGACCCATTCACCACCTAATGAATAGGTCCTCACTATGTCCTAGGACCCCCTTTTTACATGTTATTTGACCTCCCCAAAACTTGGTCCTAGTTAACTATGCTAGGACCCATTAGCCCAAGGTGGTGAATGGGTCCTCCTTAAATAAGGACACCCCTTTTTTAACTTATTTGTGGAGGAATTTTAGTGATTTTGAATCTTAGATCTAATGTCAACTTGTGTTATTTGAATTTCAAGATTAAATCTTAAGCTAAGTACAAATATAAGGTTAATTCGCATAGTTTCACCTAGAACTTCTATGTGACTTAATGAGATCAAAAGCAAGAGCATTATAGAACACTTGAGAGAAATTACAAGGCATTCAAGGGAATATTCTCAAGGTCTTATTGCAATAATCAAAGGCCATAACACCATGTCAAACATTTAGTGTACCATGCATGTAGTTGAGCTTATGTGTTGATGTAGCATTAAAAATTCATTTACAAGCATTGTTTCACATCCATATTCAAGATCAAGATCTACATTTCTCATAGCCACTTCATGTTAGATTGTTGATTTAACATCCAATATTTCATCCAAGGTATCATTGTTTCATGTTTCATGTTTCATTGTTTCATCATAAGGTTTAATTACCTAAACGGGGTTTGAACAAGGAAAACCCCTATTCCCTAACAACAAAAAAAAAATCTTCTCTCTTCAAGTGTGATTGTAGGTTTTAGGTTGAAGATCAAGTGGAGAATAAAAATTCCAAAGTTGTCAAGATTGAAAAGCTACAAAATTTGTCATCCTACTTGCAAGATCACATAAACTAAGCTACAAAATCAATTTCCAACTTTCAGGAGCCGATCACCTGGAATTTGAGAGTGCAGACATAAAAGAACAAGACCCTAAAAGTGATTTTGTAGAAACCTAGTAGGGACCCATTCACCACTGGGTGAATGAGTCCTCAGTGACCCCTAAAACAACACTTTTTTAGAAAGGTACATATTGTTTCAGCATCTTAAAACCTTATTGTTGTTATAATAGTTAGGTTTGATTATTGATTGTTATTTAGGCATTTTTCCTTTCATAATTGAGTGAAACATCTAAGAAAAATTAGGTTCATCCATTTGGTCAATCCTCATTTGGGTGAACCTATTTTTCTATCTTTCATAGATTTCTCTTTTTGTTAGATTTGAAATGATCTAATAACTAGGTATTTATATGTAATTGTTCTAATTTCTTGAAAACCATATTCCAAAAGTTGATAATTGAAATTTGAATTCTAAATGATAAAATGACCCCAATAACATATTAAAATTTAGGAGTAAAAAAATGGACTACATGAAATGGAGCAATGGAGTTTTTGAAAATGGTAACTTTTCAAAAATTTCTTACTATTCTGGAAGTTCTTCAACTCTTCATGGAGAAAATCAGCATAGCAGGGGTGTGTCATTGGCCCCATTCGTTGCACCATCGCATACATTAGCGCCTAGGGCATTGGGAACTCCTTTCTCTTGGGAAAAAAGAGATTTTTCTAGTTGCTCAAAGGGTTTTGTGCGAATTCCTAGTCGAGCTTATATCTGGGTATGTACAGGATCATGATGGGCCAAAAAGTGGCGATATGATGCGTATGTGTAGTGTATGAGGTTGACGACTTTTTTTTAACCAAAAATTTACGAAACAAAAAGGGTTTTTAAAGGAGATTCTCATATTTCCACCAATATAAATTATACTTTACTTTGAATTTAATAAATAATTATTATTCATTTTCTATTTGAATTACGACTAAAGTCTTTATTGATAGGATGATTGAAAAACATCTATAACTTTCAAAAGGTATCACATTTTTTGAATCTGAAACATGTGTCACATTCTAAGCTTCACATACTATACAATTAAAAAAATTGAATTTCATGAAGTTTTGTCCAAGTTAAGGTGGTTAGACATACAAAAATTCATAATTAATTATTTACTTGGAAAAATTACAAAAAATATGCATCACATCGAGACATCAGTCCTCTACTTGTATCTAAAATCTTTTAAAAAATATAATCATTTTATTGTGGTTAGGGTGGTCAGATAGACACCTACTTCTTTTCCCTAAAATTTAAGTATTGTAGTTACTGCATTGAAATTTCATATTTTCACCAAATAGATTTTTTTTTAAATAAACCTCGTAGTTTAGAAACTACATTTAATTTGCTACAGATTATATTCTTACATATTTTTGAAGTAATATAGATAACTTATTCAAATTTTTATGTCAAGTTGCCTAACTCTGATTTTTCTGAATTTTCATCGCCACTTAAGGGCCTATTTTTTCAATGATGATCCTATACATACCCATCTATCATGGTTCTCAGTGTCCTAATGGGAAGATCTGTCCCATTTTACAAGCCAAGAGAACCCTTAATTGGGAAAAGCATACTCCTTTTGATATTTGTGCTTTGGATTCTTAGTTTGATGGTGATTCTCATTCTTGTGTGCATGTGGTTTCTAATTAGAAGATTCCTACATCATTTCCTAATAATATCCCAATCACATCTAGAGCTTCCTTCAATCCAATGGTAGTGAATCATCTTCATACCAACGAGGGTCACACTAGGTCTAACCGTACACCTAAAAACTATTGTTGTATGGCGGATACACCTACTTCTTTTCCCAATAACATAGCTTGAAAGCATGAAGATTGTTATCGAGTTATGCACCTACAATTGAGGAATGCGCAATGAAATAAGGTAAAGCCTCTACCTTTGTTTGTTTCTGTTAAAACCCCTTCTAGTGATTCTCTTTTCAAGAAAACTAAGCAATCAAAAGCATAAAAGAAATGGGTCCCTAAAGAATGCCCTCCTCAAATCTCATGCAATGAGTTTGGGTTTAAAGATTTAGTTCAAATGAATTTTCCTTAGGAAGTACTGAGTGCGCAAATTCAGGATCTTAAAGATCATGCCTTAATATGTAAATTCTAGAATTGTTTACCTCCTATGGAAACTTTAAAAGATTTACTTTATTCTGAATGGACTAGGGCTAATCAGATACTTTGTATCAATCAAGGTAATGGTTTTTTTTTTTTTTTTGAAACATTGAAACTACAAAGGGATTTGATTCTTACTTGGTTAAATCATGGTTCTTTAAGGGCTCTGGGTTGTACGTGTAGGCATGGGTTCTAAATTTTGATTCTCATTCAGCTGTAGTGAATTTTGTTCCTTTTTGGATTTAGTTTCCCATGCTTTCGCCAAAGTATAGGGAAATGGGTATTGTGAAAACCATTATAAATAATTTGGGGATTTTTCTATACCATTATATGAATTTCTTCATAAATCCAAATAAACCAATTAGGTTTTATATAATACTAAATGCATTAAAGGAATTCCCTTCTTCAATAAGGATAAATTCCAAGTTTGGAACTTGGATTAAGGAAATCCTAATAGAGAATCCAAAAAAAAATTATACTTTTTGTCACCTATTGGGACATTCTGCTCAATAATGTGTACTTGACTTTAGTGTAATGAGGATATGGGATATTCTCCCATTACTCTAAATCAAACAGAAGCAATTTCAAATGTGGTAGAGATAGTTGAGAAAGATGATGATTCTATCTTAGGTGATTTGAATCTAATAAACTGTCAAACTAAGAAAGATTCATCTTATCCCCTCTCAACAACTTACTAGATTGAATGTAGGATTAGATCTGTCATTATATGTTGTAAAGATGAGAAATGAAATCCTTGCAGATACTCCTTTTGAAATGGGTTTGTTGCCATGTTCATCTAATGTTTTACATCAGAACCTTGTGGTTATGTCTAATAATACTTCAAAAATGCCAGGGTACTAATGTTTAAAGTGAATCTACCCCAGGGATAGCAAACCATAATAGATATTTCACCCATGGGTAAATATTTATCTTTGTATACACCAAATTTAACTATAGAGCATGAGCAATAGTTGGATGGAATAATCTCAAAGTTGATGTGGGAAAAATCTCTAATACCTAATCCTTTTGATCAAAGAGAATTCTCAAAATCATGCCTTCCACTTTTGTTGCCTCATGATAAATAGGATTTCATTTGCGCAAATCATATGACATACATGAGCTAGGTGAACACTTCAATTTGGAAAGTTGGGTTGACAATATGGTAATAGCGTGGGATCAAACATAATTGATGAAATTGTAGAGCAAGTTGATAAGGAAGAAGGGGAGTTGCTGAAAGGTACATGTGATATTTCATTAATAAGATCTCAATCACATAATGTTGTTGATACACAAGAAACTAATGAGAAGTTTCAAACAAAACAAGTTGTGGAGGTTATGGACCCTTCTAAAGTGTATGGTAATTACTTTGATTTTTCAAGTCCATTATATGTCAACCAAACACCTATCATGACTCTTGTAATTAAATCACTTGGGAAGAGAGGTAGGAAATCCAATGCAAAAAAGATGCAAGAGGAGATTGCTTCAGTGATTTAGTTGACTTTAGATTGCAACATAAAGAAAAGATTGAGGAGAGCAGGATGTTCTCCTTGATCGACATGAAGATCGTATCTTGGAATGTTAGGGGTTTTAATGCCCCTAACAAAAGAGGCCAAATAAAGCAGCAAATAAATTCTTTAGGGGCTAATATAATATTAATACAAGAAACTAAATTATCTAAAGAAAGCTATGATAGTATAATTTCCAAGTGTACCTTATGGAATTCATGTCATTCTACTACACAAGGAGCATCTGGGGATTTGCTAACATTATGGAATGTTAGAACAGTACAGTTGGAACCCATTTCTAATACTACTCATTGGCAATTGTCATGTGTTACTCATTTTGAGTTATCTTTCTTGTTGTTCAATGTCTATGCTCCAAATTCAATAGTGGGTAAACAGAAGCTTTGGAAGGAGCTTGATTTAATTTTTGAACAATCAGGGGTAGAGAAAGTGGTACTTGCAGGAGATTTTAATGAAATATTATCTTTGCATGAAAATAAAGGAGGCATTATACCTCCTCACAAGATAGTGGAATATTTTAGAAATTTTGTTCACAATAGTGCACTTGTTGATGTGCAACCAGAAAAAGGTATGTGTACATGGACAAACAAAAGACATGATTTTTTTCAAATAGTTGTACGGTTAGACATATTTCTAATGTCATCCAATTGGGTAGCAGATAAGTACATGAAAATCTCAAAAAATTTACCTTGGATAGGGTATGATCACTTTCCTACTTCTTTAAGCATTGAAGCCACTAATTCCCCTCAAAAGTGGAAAGAATCATTTAAGTTTGAGTCAATGTGGTTTAGGCATAATGATTTCTTTCCTTTATTGATAATTTGGTGGGAGCAAGCACCCTATGAGTTAGGATCCATTATTTATAGATTTTGCAAGAAAATGCAATTTGTGAAAGGCAAAATAAAGCAATGGAATATACATGTGTTTAAAAACATCTTCCACCAAAAAGATCTGATTTCAAAACAACCGGTAGAAGTTAATGAACATATTATAAGTCAGGGGTTAACACCACAATATTTTGAACATTAGAAAAATTTAAAATTAGAATGGGAAGAATTAGTGTTGCATGAGGAATTATATTGGCATCAGAAATCTCATGAACTATGGCTTAAACAAGGTGACAAGAACACTAAATTTTTTCATATGTCAGCTCACGTAAAGAAAGCTAAGAATGCAATGTTTTGCATTCAAGAAAGTGACTCGGTAAATTGGTTAAATAATGAGGTGGAGATACAAAATGAAGGAATAAAATTCTTCTCTAATTTATTATCCACTCCATTATAGCAATTAGATCAGATTGGAGTTGAAAGAGAAAACATGCTACAAGACATTCCTACATTAGTCACTAAACAAGATAATGTGCAACTTAATAAACCTTTCACTCTGGATGAAGTGAAAGGGGTTTCTTTTTAACTCAATCCATATAAAGCTCCAGGGCTAGATGGATTTACAACAATATTCTTCCAAAAATGTTGGGACTTTATCATAGGTAATGATCTGCTTAAGGCTTTGGAGGAATCTCAAACTTCTTATTCCATGCTCAAATAATTCAATGTTACACACATTGCATCAATTCCAAAGGTGGAGGACCCAAATTCTTTTTCTAAATTTCATCCTATATCTCTTTGTAACACAATTTACAAGATTTTTACCAAAGAAATTTATCTTCGTTTGTTTCCCATCATACCTAAACTAATCTTTGAAGAAAAAGGTGGATTTGTTCCAGGTAGGGAAACAATGGATGGTGTTGTGGTGGCACATGAATTTCTGCACTCTATTTCTTCAAATAAAATCCCTTCATTCATCATTAAGCTTGACATGATGAAAGCTTATGATAGAGTGGATTGGGCATTTCTGATGTAATTTTTAAAGAAATTTGGTTTTAGCAACAAATGGTGCAAATGCGTCTTCTCTTGCTTAAAAGGTGAAAAATTTCCAATGCTAATCAATGGTACCTCGTTAGGTTTTTTCAACTCCACCCAGGGAGTGAGACAAGGTGACACACTATCACCTTTCTTATTTATAATATTAGCACAGGCACTTAGCAAGTCAATCAAATAGTCTCATCTTCGGGGATTTTGGAGAGAGATTTCAATACCTTTTACTAATGTATTAGTCACACATTCTTTCTTTGCGGATGACACATTATTATTTGGCGTAGCTTAGCTTCAAGAGGCCAAACATATCAAGTTTTTGTTAAAAGTTATTCACTGGCTTCAAGTCAGAAAATAAATTTAGAAAAATCAAAGATATGCACTTTTAACATCAAATCAAGTTTAGAAAAGAGAATTGTTAACCTTCTAGGTTTTCAAAAAGTAGAATTACCCCATAAGTATCTTGGGATCCCAATTTTTATAGGTTCAAATAAAATTTCTTACTGGGACAAGATCATTCATAATATTCAATTAAGGATAGCCACATGGAAGGGGAGGTGGTTGTCACTTTCAGGAAGGATATTATTGATCAAATCAGTCCTTTCAGCCATCCCAAATTATTACATGGCAATACTAAAAGCTCCAAAATTTGTGATATTGATAATTGAAAAACTAATCAGGGATTTTCTATGGAAAGGGAACATGGACAACAAAAAGAATATTTCGCTTATTTCATTGGAAAATCTTTGTGAAGATAAATTAAAAGGGGGAGTTGGGATACACAATTTACTAGCTAGAAATATAGCATTAGGAGCTAAAATAGTGTGGTACATGTACACTAAATGACAAGTGAAATGGTGCAAATTCATGCAAGCTAAGTATTTAGATAACACATATCCAAAGAGAATTTTTACAGCTTCAAATCCACCTCAAGGATCTACAATATGGAATTTCTTGGTAGTGTGTAGAAAGGTAACCATCTTGTATCTTACTTGGGAAGTTCAATATGGTTTACAAGAAAAATTTTGAGAAGATTCTTGGGGTGGATATGCTCCTCTAAATGTAGATACTAACCTGCAATGTATTCAAAATCTTCTTAGTACAAGCTAGGGGGAGAAAGTAAGTGATTATTTTGAGAGTGTTGAAGAATGCACTGGGAAAGTAATGTGGAAAGATGACACTATTGTAGATTGTCCAATTGTTTAGAAAGAGGAACTTAAGAGCATACTAAATGAGAGAATTGTATATGTTTCAGGAGGAGAGGATAAGTTGTTATGGGCACCCTCCAAAAATGGAAATTATTTAGTCAAAATGGGCTATAAGGCACTAATGAGTAAAGGGGGGAGAATCAAACCTCAAAGAGCTTTGTCCTTTTGTCCGGACTCAACTATGCTACCAAAGGTAGGATGTTTTTCATGGCTTGCTATTAAAAGAAGAATTTTGACAAGTTATAGACTTGCCAAACTTGGGATAGTAGCTCAATTCACGTGTCTTATGTGAAGATGAGATGGAAGAGTTGAATCATTTGTTTATTCACTAACCCTTTGCATCCCGTTGTTGGAATTTCATTAAAAATAAATTAAGTTGGTATGTTCCATTTCTAAATAATTTGTGCGATCTATTTTCAAGTTTTCTAGTGTTGTACAAATCAGCATTGTTTGCATGCATTTGGAAAGTGATACTATATGTTGTGTTGTGGACTATTTGGTGGGAACGTAACAGAAGGATTTTTAGGAAGGAG
This sequence comes from Sequoia sempervirens, assembly GCA_007258455.2. NCBI lineage: Eukaryota > Viridiplantae > Streptophyta > Pinopsida > Cupressales > Cupressaceae > Sequoia > Sequoia sempervirens. The sequence continues at coordinate 71,082 of VDFB02336565.1, forward strand.
AAAATGAAGATTGGGCAAGTATTAGAGAAGTTAGAATCGTTAATAGTAGAGATAAAAAATGCACACGTACAGAAGGTCAAAAATATTGGGTCTTTGTTCATGGATTGGGATTCTAAGGTAATGCATAAGTGGAATAATATTGCTCTACCATTCAAAGGAAGTTTGCATCATAATTCAAGCCACAAATTAGAAAGAAGCAAAAAATTTTGGACTCCACCTACAAAAGGATTCTCCAAGTTAATTTTGATTGTGCATCACATGGAAACTGAGGCATTTCAGGTGCGGGGATTATAATAAGATATTGTGAAGGGCTCTTAATCTCAGCTAAGTAAATAAAACTACCAAGAGGTACAAATAATATGGCGAAAGCACAAGCTTTGCTTCATGGGTTGCAATTAGCATATGATATGAAAATTAAAGACCTAGAAATTGAACGTGACTCATTAATTATTGTGAATTCCTATAAAGAAAGAATTTTTTTATTGGAAAATCAAATATGTGATGTAGTAGGTATGGAAATTGTTGCCTATGTTCAAATCTGTTCAAATTAAACAAGTTTATAGGGAAGGAAATTAGCTTGCAGATAAATTGGCAACCATTGGGTGTGAAAAAATTAAAAATGTGTAGATGTATGTATGTAATATTAAAAATATCACATAGGAATTGCATGAAGCTATTCACCGAGAAAGGGTTGTAGTCTAAGAAAATGAAATGGAGCTAATGAAAAGCAATTTCAATATAGTATGAAAGTTAGATTTTGACTTATCTTACTTCATAAAAGGGATTATGATAGGACACTATAGAGATTGGTAACATCAATGGGTATGTGCAAGATCATCATGGAAAATCGGGCCCTTAAGTGGCAAAAAATTCAGATAAAACGGAGTTAGGCAACTTGATGTAAATATTGGAATAAGTTATCGATATTATTTGAAAAATATGTAACAATAGAATCTATAGAAAATTGAATGTAGTTTCAAAACTATTAGGTTTATTTTTAAAATATATATATATATATGGTGAAAATTTGAAATTTCAATGTGGTAGCACTTAAATTTTAGGGAAAAAATAAGTAGGTGCTTCACTGACCACCCTAACCACAATAAAATGTTAATATTTTTTAATAATATTTTAGATATAAGTATAGGACTCATGTCCTGATGTGATGCATAATTTTTGTAATTTTTTTCCAAGTAAATAATTAATTATGAATTTTTTATTACAACTTTAAAAAATATAAAAACTTGTATATCTGGCCACCTCAACTTGGTCAAAACTTCATGAAATTCATTTTCTTTTTAATCCTATAGTATGTAAAGCATAGAATGTGATGCATGTTTTGGATTCAAAAAATGTGATATCGTTTGAAAGCTATAGATGTTTTTCAATCATCCTATCAATTAAGACTTTGGTTGTAATTCAAATAGAAAATAAATAATAATTATTTATTAAATTAAAATTAAAGTATAATTTATATTGGTGGAAAGCTAAGAATCTCCTTTAAAACCCCTTTTCATTTCATCAATTTTGGGTTAAAAAAAAGTTGTAAGCCACATACCCTACACATACCCATCATATCACCACTTTTTGGCCCATTATGATCCTGCACATACCCCAATGCTAATTATAAGGAATGCACGGTGGATTACAAAACCATATTGAGATGACTCACAAGCTTAAGTTTTATTGCAATATTGATAGGTGGGTAGCTTATAAACTAGTTTGGTGTAAAGGTATGAAGTACATTGTACATAAAAGAAGATACCTTCGCACATGTGTAATTTTCTTTGCACATGTAAGCTGAGAAACATACCATAAAAAAAAATCCTGTGGGGAATTACAATATGTCAGTTGTGGTTAAATCTACATGAATGAAACATTTTTTGTGGCATCACCAATAGGTTGCTCTGTACTTCTTGTGATATGTCGTATGGTGTATCCTTTACTATTAACTTGTTTTTTGTTTTGCAGGAACAAGGTCAACAGCAAGATAAAATTAGAGGCTATACCAAATGTGATGTGGATGCACCAAGATGACATATTAACTCTAAAATGAGAAAGAATGATGTTAGCATTCCAACCAGTGGTTGTCAAATCACTCTTTTTTCATCATGTATGTGGGATGTACAAATTTATCTATGCGGAACACTAATTTTCTAATGCAAGATCTTTTTCAAGTTCAAAGCTATGCCAGAGCCAACACCTATAATTGCAAGTGTGATATGAACTCATTCCAATCACATCATCATGCTTCAATATATCTCACATATATTATGTTGCGAGGGTATATTATGATGATTGCTAGCATTTGTTGGGATTTTGTAGGTAATTTATGTAAGGCAAAGAAGATAATTTCAAAAAAGCATACCATGAAGTAATTTCAAGCGTTCCTAAATATTTTCAAGGGCATGTGGAATTCATAGCATATTTTTTGAAATTGAATAACACAGGAAATTCCATAGCTATATGAGGAACCAGTTTGAAATGTTTTTTTACATATTGCAAGTTTTGTAGAACAAAACGCTCCACAGAAAGGCAAAGCGCTCGTGGTCTATGATTTTGTTAAGTTGGCAAGATGGTGTACCCATTCAACCATGTGTCTAAGCATACCCAAATCATTGTAGCATTGCTAATTTGGAGGTGCAATTCACTAGGTAAAGTGCAATTCCATATAGTTTTCTTTCAATTTGGAAATTGCTCGTTAGGAAGAAATTCAAGGTTTTCACTTTCATTGAAGTTGTAAATGTCAAATGGTTTTTGGTTATGCTTTATGGGTATTATGTAAGTTCATGTTTTACTTTGTGGTAAGCCATAACAAAGAAGTCTAAAATCCCTCCTTCAAAACAACATCAAAACAAGTTCTAGGTTTATATTGTTGCTATATTCTTGGTGATTTTGGGGGGCTTATTGCTGCAATTTTTAGGGTGATTTGTAGGTGTTTCTGACTGTCAAGCAAGGTTTTTCCAATGGAATTTCTTCCAAGAAATCATAGTGCACCCTTTCAAGTGCAACAATGGGAAGTTACCTTTTCCAAAGGCCTGGATAAAGAACAATTATCTTATGCTTTTAAGACAGATTGTATTCCTATTTTTGAATGTGTCAAAGATATAATTGGAGAAAACATTTTGTAGCCATCAGCATAGAGAATCATTTTTCCATCTCATCTGGCATCCATATTTTTCTCCAACATCTTGGATTTGAATCCTAATTATCATGATATGCAGAAGATAGAAAATGGTATTATTAATGAATTTTTTCTACAACAAAATTTCATTCTCACAAGTGTTAGAAAATATGACTTCTGGCATGGAGAAGCATACATTGGAGGTATTTTTCCTAGACACTACTTGCACCATAGAGTGAGCTTCAAGAAAATTCATACTGGTATGAGGCTAGCACTTGAATTTAATTCATCAAGTTATCTATACAAAGAGTTGGATAGGTATTGGGTTGAACTAGGAAAAGACATGATAAGGAGCTTCAAGACCAAGTATCATTTAGTCTCGTTCCTTCTTACACATCACTATCATCATGCAGCTTTACTAAGCCATCCTATTCTATCACAGCAAAGAGAGATTAACACTAAGGAATCAAATGCAGCACCAGGGCCTTCAAATCTGCAGCCACTCATCCATGGTCATCAACCAATCCTTCCTAACATGATCACTGCAAAATTTGAAACATCCCCTCCATAGAATTAGATTATGAGCAAAGATGACAAAGAAAATAGTTTCTCTGTATAGAAGGCATGAAGAAATATAATAACTACAAACAAGTTTTTGTAAAGTCAATTGGTTTTGTTATTTTATGCAGTTGATATCTCCAATAGGAAAGAATTTAGTCATCAAATAGGAAGGACTGGTCAACTGTTGATAAACTGTTTGTTGTATCCAAATGCAACAGTTGACATTTTGTACTAAAATCTTATCTAGATACTACTATGGAAAATATTTTGTAACCTATACTATTATATATAATATAAATAGTTAGCTTACTAGCCTTTTACTAAAAAAAACATATTAAAATTTATCCCCGATGAGATATGGGGACCCATATGCCTATTGATCTAGAGGATTTTTGTCAAAATTTTGAAGTTCCTCATTTTTCTCTAGAAACATCTTCATCAGAAAGTAGTTCAAATTTTGACTCTAATGCAACTTGAACATATTCAATCGAAGCTATGGTGCTCAAGATACACTTGGTCAAACCTTCAGTCAACTCAAAGACCCAAGTCAGAAAAAAGGTCAAAAAGTCAAAGTTGTCAAAAGTGGTCAAGACTGGCATCAATGCGAAGAGCTCGTTGTAAGCTTTCCAATGACATTTGTTTCATAAAAATTGGAGTTTGTTTGCCCGAGTTACGAGCAGCCAAAGTCAGCCAATCATGTGTGGACACGTGGCAGTCCAGTCAATGACACATCATCAGTCCAATCAGTGGACACATCACTCTGAAGTCTTTGACTGGCAAATGAAATTTTGATATGGCATCATCTCACCCCTCCACATGGCAGGCCATTATTGGCAAAAGGTGGCAAATTATTTTTATAAAAAAAAATATTAATAAACTAATAATAATAAAAAAATATAAAACAAATTTAAAATAAAAATAAAAATGCCACATTCTTTTAATAAACATGGGCTCTCCTATATTAAAGGATCTCCACCTATCTTAAAGCCCATATTAAAGCCACCCTATATTAAAGCCATGAGTTTTGTTTTAAAAACTTTCTATGTTATTTTTAAAAACCTATTTTCAAGGAATCCCTATTTTAAGGGATTTTAAACCCTTTTTTTTATTATTATTACTCCTATTCAAAAGGGATAAACTCCTATAAGATAACAATGGGATTATTTTCAAGGGATAAAATTTAAAAGATCTCCTTAAAAATATATATGTAATCCCATAAGAGTTATCAAAACAAAATTATAGGGATTTTTATTTTCCTTTAGAAGCCCAAAATTATAAGGGCCCATCGTTATTTATCTTGAAGAGATTTTATTATGTAATGGGGGGATTTCTTTTGGATTTACATGTAAATTTGGGAGATTGCAAATCAAGTTGTTTTACACCAAATTGGGTAAAATTGGTGTATAAAAAGGGGTAAATGGGTGAGAGTTTGTAAGTGTGTTTTAGCTAATTATTTTTGTAAGGAATTTTGGAGGTGATTTTTTGTAAGTGGAGAGTTGGGATTTTACTTTCTTGGAGAAATCTTATTGTAACTTCATGTTTTTGGAGAAGCTTGTTCCCACACACTTTGGAAGTGCATTTTTAGATTTCTTTGTAATCCAAGGGGAGGCTATGTTGAAGATTGTAACTGAGTTTCTGGAGGAATAATTGGATTGGTCTACTCTTTGGAGAGGGACCCGGAGATGTAGTCACGATTATGGTGAACTCCATTATCAGATTGTTTGCACTTTCTCTCTTCTTCTCTCTCACATTCTGGTTATCACCTTGATTTTTAAAGCATAATTTCAATAATGTACACTTGTTTTTGAGTTTCCATTAAATTGTTTAAGTTAAGCATTCAATTATGCAATTAGTCTAGATTCTAAATCAGATCACCTATGGGCATATAGGTCTTAGCCCTGTTTTATAGGATATTAAGTGTTAGGATAAAAACATTAATTGCTTGCTTTTATTCAATGTTTGTAATCCTTCAGAAAATGGCAAAAGTAGGCCTTGAAATGCATAATTTAGGAAATTAGGAGCTTAATTAGGCTCACCAATTTATGGGGGGCCAAAATATAGTGTGTGTAAACACTTAAAATTGTCTTGAATTGTATTACACACTTGAATCCAATGTACTAACATCGCTTCATCCTGAATTCCATCCTCTTTTTTCCTATTTGATTAAATAAGCCTAGTTATTTAATTAAATGCATCATTTTCATCTATTAATCTAATTGATTTAATTAGGTTAATTCAGCCCCTTTCACCTTCACCTCTCATCTTGTTTAATTGAATAAATCAAATTATTTAATTTAAACCCACTAAGTCCTCTCATTGAATTAAATAATCCTAAATTATTTAATTAAATGTTGTATTGTGTCCCCTTTTCATTAAATAAATCAATTATTTAATGAACATCCTCACACTCCTCATCTTGCACATTAAAATTTAGTTTTAATTACTAAATTGCTAATTTCCTTACCCATCCATTGGCATAGGGAATATTCCAAAAGAATATTCTCCTATTTGGGTCCAAAAAGGGAATGATTTCTTTCAAACAAACTTTGTAACAAACTTTCAACATTCTTACAAAGTGTGTTTGTTTGAATGATTCTCATCCCTTGATCTTTCCTTGATCCATGTGATCTTTGATTATCATTCATTGATGAGAATCCTTGATCCATGTTTCCCCCTTCATTCAATATTGACCATTGATAGATCAAATCAATCTAAGCCCTTAATTCTTCATTGGCTCTCCTATAAATGCTTCACTATTTGGAGAGAAATGGATCCATCTTTTGATAGAAAAGTTATGTTGTTGAAATTCATACTCACTTGTATCCATATTGAGAATTTGTTAGCATTTTAGATTAATCTTCATCCATATTAGCTTAAGCATCCATTAATGACATCCATGTTAGCTTAGTTTACACTCATTTTAGCATATTTTGCATCCATGGCTTGCATCTTTAAACATTTTTTCTATTTATCATAGCTTGTGTCCATTATCATCAAAGCATATTACCATTTAGAACTTACCTTTATCATGTTCAACTAGTGTTATACCATGTTTTTTTCATCTGTCATTGGTTTTGTTGGTTTTCTTCAATAAAATCAATTGAAACAAGCTCATATTATCCAAGGGATTGGGAAAGGGTCACTATTCCACATCAATGCGACACCACTCCCCCAATGGGATAAGATTTGAGGTCTTAGAATAAGTTTGCTTTATTTTTAAAAAAAATTCATGTTAGTTTAATGGGTTCTTAGTCTTTGAAATTTTGAATATCTCATTGGGATCATGGCTTAGGGGATTAAATAGGCTTTAACTTCATTTGGATCTAGCATACTTAGTTTGCACTATGAATATGGTCATATTGTGAAATTGTTATGGGTGATAATTTCTAAAACTACATTAATTTTTAACTAGTTTATGTTGCAATATTATTTAATTTTTTGGGTTTAAATTTCTACTTCCATAATGCAGCCCTTAGAAAAAAATGCATAAAACAAACTTTAAATTAACCTTGACCTATCCTATTTATTTCTTCAAAAGCATCTCACTCGCACGCTCACTATGGTTAACCAGCGTTTTGATTCTCCCATACACAATTTTCATCTAAACAACACTAGAAAAACTTCATTATTTATCCTAGGTAAAGAAAATAAAAATAAGAATGAATGTCAATATCTATGAAGGATTTTCCAATAGTCACATAGTGTGAGGGTTAATTTGTTTTGGTGTTATTCTTGGAATCATGGTTAAAACCCCATTGGGGTGTTATTGAACCAAATGTTTATATTGGGAATGAGGTCTCCTATTTGCAACCTCACTGATTTATAGCTTTGGGTCAATAGCATTTGCTCCTTTAAAATAAAAATACTATGGAGTTGAGAATTTACTAAGAAGCATGTTTTGTTGGAGGCCTTTGGTCAAGCAATGAGTTTGATAGTTCATTAGACTCAAACTAAGTTTTAGTGGTCACTTTTTCTCTAAAATTTGATACAAACATGACACCACCAATTGGAAATTTAACTTATTTGAGAAGAAGAGGATCAAAATTTGTACTTTATAGTGGATTATTCATCAAAAAATATTCTATGTCACATCATGCCATCCTAGCCTAAGTTAGGAAGATCTCTAGAATGAATCTAGATGTCATACTCTCCAACTATTTTAGTTCCTTTAAACATAGTTCACAACACATTATCAATTTCTTGATTGTACATTATCTACATTTCTTTAATAGTTATTGATAGTTGTTTTAGCTATACCAAACTCACACTTTGTATTAAGTGGGTTGAATTTAATTTATTTCTTTATATGGGGTAGGTTCATGCACAAGCCACTACATTACCACATTGACAACAAACTTTCTAAGATATTCTTATACAATTTTTTTACTAAAAAGGCATGCCTCCCACATATTACATATATGATATGTTTGGTAGTATATAGTTCTTTGTTTAGCATCACAACAAATTTTATTTGTTTAGAAAATAATCAGTCATTATTTTATTACTAAATGTTAGATACTATGTCAATGTTGTAATCATTGTGTCTATATGTTCCAATCTACTTGATGCAACAAAATAGATTATCCCTTAAAACTTGTAGTATCACATCATATTTCAAATAATTAAAAAATATATATTGAGATTGATATGTGCTTGTAAAAACAAGTGTACTACCAATACAAGAATGTTGACACATAACATGGTATTTCAATTTCCCATAAATTGTTACATCAAAGCCAAACCCTCTTGAAAAATATGTTGTTAAGCAAGTTATTGAACCGAATGTTTATATTGGTGATGAGGTCCCCTATTTGCGATCTCACTGATTTATAGCTTTGGGTCAATAGAATTTACCCCTTTAAAATAAAACACTATGAAGGAGTTGAGAAATTACTAAGAAGCATGTTTTGTTGGAGGCCTTTGGTCAAGAAATGTGTTTGATAGTTCATGAGACTAGTCACTTTTTCTCTAAAAGTCAACTGATAGAAATATGGCACCACCAATTGGAAATTTAACTTATTTGAGAAGAAGAGGATCAAAATTTGTACTTTATAGTGGATTATTCATCTAAATATATTCTATATCACATCATGCCATCCTAGCCTAAGTTAGGAAGATCTCTAGAATGAATCTAGATGTCATACTCTCCAACTATTTTAGTTCCTTTAAACATAGTTCACAACACATTAGCAAGTTCTTTATTGTACATTATCTACAATTCTTTGATAGTTATTGATAGTTGCTTTAGCTATACCAAACTCACACTTTGTATTAAGTGGATTGAATTTAATTTCTTTCTTTATATGGGGTAGCTTTATGCACAAGCTGCTACATTACCATATTGACAACAAACTTGCTAAGATATTCTTATACAAGTTATTTACTAAGAAGGAATGCCTCCCACATATTACATATATGATATGTTTGGTAGTATATAGTTCTTTGTTTAGCAACACAACAAATTTGATTTTTTTAGAAAATAATCAATCATTATTTTATTACAAAACATTGGATACTATGTCAATGTTGTAATCATTATGTCTATATGTTCTAGTCTACTTGATGCAACAAAATAGATTATCCCTTAAAACTTGTAGTATCACTTCATATTTCAAATAATGAAAAAATATATATTGAGATTGATATGTGCTTGTAAAAACAAGTGTACTACCAATACAAGAATGTTGACACATAACATGGTATTTCAAATTTCCATAAATTGTCACATCAAAGCCAAAACCTCCTAAAAAATATGTTTGTAAGTTCAACTAATTTGCAGCCCTATTTACCTTAAAATTCAAAACACACATTATCGAAAAAATGGATCCCAACAAATCAATGTTAGTGGTAAAAAATATGGACAAAAATTTAGTCTTTTTTCATGAAAAAAATAAAAGATCATATCACTCAAAAAATGACTAAAATGGCTCAACATAATATAATTATCAAAATAAGAGCATTTTGTATGTCATATCAACATGACACATTATATTCACATTATAATACATTACCAAGATAATAACTCTTATGTTTGTATAGTTTTTAATCCTAATAAACATCACTTAACCCCATTTTTCATTACCAGAAACTCCATAAAACTTGATGCGGAAGGGAATAATATTTCAAATACCTCCAAATGCATTCAAGGTTATGATGATGAAATATCTATGTGAAATTCAATCATAAAATGGTAAATTTTGGTCTACAACACCTTGGTGTCCAAGTAAAGAGCTTCATAAAAAGGAATTTGTGGGGATGAGATAAAAACGTTTAAAAAATGAAAAGGATATAGATATGAAAAAAATTGCGTAGTATTTTATTTATTTGTTCTTATCCAAAAGAAAAGAGAATTTAGTAAAATTTATCCTATGAATAGACCACAACCAAATCATATCATCTGGGCTCAAAATTTTGCTTTACAACAAAGACTACAAACAAATAATTTCTTCATATTATTAAAAAATAATTATCGAGTAATTCAAGAAGTTGAGTGATAAGATTTTTCTAGATTTTATTTAAGATATATTTTATGGAAGATTATGAATAAGAATGAATTTGTTTGGTGACATATAGACCAACGTATAGATTTGTATATATTTTTAATTATATGCCTTTTCACTATCATAATGTCTAGAACAATATTCACATTAATATAATTGAAATTTACCTAAAAATTTTAATGCATTATAAATTGAATGAAAATTGTAGGTAGATTTTAGAGTGGTTGACAAATTCAAGTGGACAAAATAATTGCAAGTTATTTCATTGTAGGTAGAAATAACTTTCAAATTAATTTATTTTGCCACCTCATAATATTGTTACATCTATAAAAGTATTCATTTCTATTCAAAAATTGATAGAATTGAAAAATTAGACAAAATATTTAATGCATTAGAAATTTCTAAAAAGAATTTAGCGACAATTTATTTTTGCAATGACTATTTCAAAACCTACCAATCCAAAAATACATATTAAGACCAAAATTTATTTTCATATTAATTTACCTTGTCACCTCACAATAGAAAATGACTACTATAATGTATATAACATTGCTCATGCAATTCAAGCTATTAATATAGTTGAAATTTGATATAAAAAATTAAATACTATAAGATTTTTGGTCAAAAGTGTTGGTTATTTCTCTAGTCCATGGAGAATATTAAATAAGGTGATGAGGGGTGGGACGCCCCTGATGTCACTCTAGACCACATTGATGTATGGGGTAGGTTGAGTGACTAGGACCCACCGTCTCCACTTACCGCTTAGTGACCTTTCTATTTATGTAATGTTATTGTGTTCTAGAATCTACCCATGTAAACTTTAGAGTGTGATTTCATACCTACCCACCATCTTTTTTAAATATGTATATTTTTATTCTCTTATAAATATAAATACCAACAGATATACATAAAAAAGAATTAAAAATTATATGCTTATTCACTAAACTAATAATAATAACTTTGATTTTAAGTAAATAACTTATATTTTTTAAAATAATAATAAAAAAATTACTAATAATACTTAGAAAAAAAATTTACTCACTTTCATAATATTGCCTTCACTACTTTACCACCATTTAGTGAAATTTAAACACTTTTTACTTGACTTATTATTACATTTACATAAAAAAAATTATATTGTCATGTTACCATCTTCGATTACCCTTTCGGTCATTTGAAAGAGTAGCCAGTCATCGTCGACTATCTGTCCACCCACAAGCACCCACTTGTATTTTCATGTTAATACTTTTCCTCTTCAAATACCGCAATACACTTTTTGATCTACAAAGTTTCAGGGCTTTTCTCCCAGAAAACAAGACTTAATGTTTAAGTTGTTTAAGGCATTGTCAAGCCACTTCCATCTGTTGTGGTTGGGCGTGTATACGAGAGATCTCTGAGTGTTACTAATAGCAGATTAAGGATGGCTGGTGCAATTGCACAAGGTGTTATTGTCAAAGTTACTGAGATGATAGTCCAACAAACAGCTGAACAGGCAGCGCTGGTGTTCAACTTCACCCGGGACTTTGACTGGTTGAAGGAGGAGCTCACAAGTATAAGTGGTTTTCTGGAATACGCAGATTCACGAGCTGTGCAAGAGAAGCCCGTCAAAACATGGCTGCACCGCGTTCGGGACGTTGCCTGGGACGCAGAGGACATTCTCGAAGAGTGTACTGTTCGACCTCTTTACACTAGCAATGTAGCTCAGTCTTGTGTTTGCAATCCTGATGAATTTCTTTTCCGCTATAGAATGGCTAAAAGAATTCAAGAAATGAGAACACGAATCAGATCCATTATGAAAAGCGGAGAGCAGATGAAGCTATGCCGTGATTTACTGCCATCTCCCTCCGAACAGCCATCTAGCAGTGCAGGCGGCAGAGCGTGGAAGGGAAATAGTCTCCTGCCCCGCGATTCACGCCCTGTGGCGGTTGAACCCAGTAATTGCAGTGGTGGGGATGGGCGGAGCAGGGAAGACATTTCTTCTCCAAAACGTTTTTGACAGAATCAAACAAAGGTACGAGCATTCAATCTGGCTTCCCATATCACAGTCATATTCTGTTCATAAATTACAGTGCGATTTAGCGTCGCACATGGGAGATTTAAAGGATACAGTGAAGGATTTAAGTGATGAACGAGCGGCGGAACTGATTCATGCTGGTTTAAAAGGAACAAAGTCTCTCGTTGTGCTGGATGACGTCTGGAGGGCAGCCAGAGAAGATAACATCATTACGAGCCTTGGTCTTCCAATTGACCATGAGAGCCAATGCAAAGTGGTGGTTACAACGAGAAGCAGGGATGTTTGTCAAAACCTTGGCGCTTCCCTTTACGAGATGAAGCTTTTATCAGAGGAAGAGAGTTGGCAGCTGTTCTGTGCCCATGCTTTCGGTGGTAATCTCCCACCGTATCATCTTCAAGTGATAGCTTCTCGAATTGTAAAGCAGTGCGGGAGGTTGCCATTGGCTCTCAAGGTAATAGGAGCTTCTCTTTCCGTCTCCACAGAAATAAGTGAGTGGAACTCCAAATTGCGTCAGCTCATTGAGGTTGTTAATCTTAACACAGACCCAGTTTTACAGATTCTTAGATTGAGTTATGACTCTTTGCCTACAACTCTTAAGCCCTGCTTCTCTTATTTGTCCTTCTTTCCTGAGGACGAGGAGATAAATTGTGAATATCTCATAAATCTCTGGATAGTAGAAGGATTCATTCCCCAAGGAGAAGACCAGTTGGATGTTGCTTGGGGTTATTTATATCAGTTGGCCAATTTGTGCTTGCTTGAAATATTGGAGGATATGGATTTAGTCAAATATTGCAAGGTACACGACTTGCTGTTTGATTTGGCTATTGATATATCTAAAGAAAACAGATGTAAATTTGTTATTGAAGATGTTTTCACATCTGTGAAAAGAATTTTACTGCCCAAAAAGGGGATAACACAGAGTGGGGTTTCTTGTCCCAGGTCTCTTCGAACTCTCTCATTTTATAAAAATCCCATTGAAAATTTGAAGGCAAACTTCTTCATCCCAATGAGATTATTAAGAGTTCTCGACTTGAGTGAAACTAAGATCTCCACTTTGCCCCCGTGTGTTGGAAAGCTAAAGCTTCTCAAGCTTTTGAATTTATCAAGGACAAATATTGAGGAGGTACCAATCTGTGTGAGAAGACTTAAGAGTCTTGTCTTGCTCGATCTATCTTGGTGTCGACATCTGCAAAGGCTGCCTGAGTGGATAAGTGAACTCAGATGTCTCCAACATCTCGATATAAAGTATTGTCACAGTGAGCTACCAAGTCATCTACCAAGGGGAATATCAGAGCTTGTGTCTTTGCGAGTATTGAGATCACACCTTTTAACGCTTTCTGTTGAAGAGGATGGATTGTTAAGGTTGGAGGATGTTGCCAAATTAACCCGCCTCCAAGAATTAAGATTACTTGTAAACCATGAAAAGGAGTTCACTAGTATCGAAGATGGAATCCTTGCTCAGCTACTCAAGATGCGCCATTTGACAATAGAATCTAGTTTCTCTAGAGAATCACATCTATCGCAGAATATCACTGCCCTGCAGGATCTCCAAACGCTTAACTTGGGGCGATTTGCCGTGCCGAGTTGGGTTTGTATGCTAACAAACTTGAGGCAACTCATATTATGGTGTTGTGATTGTAGCGATTATCCTGCATTAGAAGCAATGCCAAATTTGATAGAGTTGAGATTAGTGGGTAATAAGAGATGTAGACAAATACCAAAGGCGTTTGGAAAGTCACATGCGTTTTCCAAGGTACGCTTTCTATTCATAACGGTATTCCCTCTATTGGAGGAGTTGCCGAACTTCGAGGATGGAGCAATGGTCGTCTTGGAGAGATTCCATCTAGAGATGTGTCCAAGAGTGAAGAAAGTTCCAGAGGGATTGGAACGATTGACAAGACTGACAGAATTCTTTTATAGAGGGACGGGAACTGTTGAATTTAGAGAGAGATTGAGTGAAAGTGGAGAAGTTAGAAATAAAATCAAAGCAAACAATCCACATGTAGAAATCAAAGGTTGAGTTCTAGTAGTGGTGAGTAAGTATTTATTTTTGTAGTATTTTAACTAGCATTTGCATGTCCATTGTATTTTATATTACTGCCAGTCAAAATAAAACACATGTTTAGAATATTATTTTGCATAAAGTATGTTCGAATTTTTTTTTCAAAAATAAGGGATTGAAAGTCATGTACATTAGACTCTTATTTTTGAGGTGTGCGCATTTGTTAAATTTTTTCTTGCTTTATACATTATCTAATTTAACTAATTTAACTTTATTTGTATCTTGATTTCTAATCTACAAACTCTCTCATACTTATTTAGACTTAGCTGTGAGTTACTTGATTGTGGCAGGTAATGATGGGGTTGGGCAGGGTTTTGATGGGTGGCAGGAGGCATCAGGTTATCCAAGGATGACCCATTAGAAGTTTGCAACCCTCCCTTAATCTAGCTGTCTGCTAGATTTTTTATGTTGGTTGATCCATGTTTTTGTTGTGTTTTCTTCTTTAGCTTGCTATTGGTATACCCTTTGGAAGGAAGATCATTGTGATTTTAAAAATAATAATATATAAAAATATTTATTTATAACTTGCTGAAATTATCATTTTAAATATTAAATCTTAAAATTTTAATTTAATTTTTGAAGTCTTAATTTTTAAATGATATGTGAGGAATCCAAAATAATGAAAAATAGCAACATATGGTATATGGGGAACACCAAAAAAAACCCTCAAATGCTATTATTTTTAAATAAGACTAAAATTTGGGCGGGGGCCCTAGCTCGGTTGGCTAAGTAATTCTGTTGCGGCTCTGCTAGTCACGAGTTCTAGTCTCCCCCGTCCCGTGGTACCGGAGGGCGTGTCGCGCCAGCGCCGCCGGTCACGTTAAAAATTTTACCAGGCGCACTGCAGTTTATAGGGGGTCGTAACCGATTCCGCAATCTAAAAAAAAATAAGACTAAAATTTGTATAGATGGTTTTTTTTTTAAATAATGTTTTTGGGGGTATTTATTAATTTTTAGTTAGAAATCACCAAACTAATAGGACAAAGCCATCAGAGTTTGATAGGTATCTTTTCATGAAACTTGGGAGAATTCTAGATGAATTTGATTAGCTAGAAATAGAAATTGAAAGTCATGCAGTTGATCACAATTGAAGAGGCAAAAATATTGCCATAATAACACCCTTGATATAATATTTTAAATAACACCACATTTTATGTTTATAGCAAGTTTGATGATGAGCATATCTAAAGAATAATATAGTGGTCAGGGCTGAAATTTGATGGCCGTATGACCGTATTTAGAGATTTTTGTAATAAAATACAATCAAAATTTAAAGAAGAGTGTATCAGATGAAAGGAGAGATTTTAGATAGACTGTCAAAATTTATATAGAATTATAATGATATATATATTTGATTTATGTATAATTTTACTTACACTAAGGTATATCATAATGTTTTAAGGGCACCTTTGAATAGATAACCGTCATTAAAAAATTTGTTGACAAGCAAGGTCGACCGTCAAATTTAAGCCCTGATAGGGATATTGAACTTTAACAAAAATAAATTTGAAAAGTTACAGCATAAGATACTGAATCTTAGACAAGCTTTTATACATTTAATAATTAATTGTCACAAAAGAGGCAGGGTTAGCTTGAATTATGTTATTTGTGAATAGGGTATGTATGGATTATGGGTATTGATCAATATGTGAAGGAAAAAAAAATTGCCGGATGCTAGATGTGTATACAAAATATGGAAGCATGGATAAGGAACGCCAAGTGTTTGACAGAATACCTCTAAGTCACCTGTTCCCATGCACTGAAATTATTGCAGAATATGGACAAAATAGATTTGTTAAAATATCTTGAGAAGCAACAGACTCGACAACCTTTGCCAGCATTCTCAACTCTTGTGCCAAAACAGGAGCCTCAGAATAGAGTATCAACATTCGTGAAAGCATAACGAAAGGGCTATTTTTGTCACAGGTTATAGTTGTTGCTGCCCTCACAGACATGCACGAAAAATGTGGAACCAGAGACAGGGCCCTTAATTGTTTGGCAACACAAACAACAAAATACGACCTACTGCAGAGGAAAAAATTCACAGTATTAAAAAACTGCCAAAGTTAACAGGTCGCACCTCTTATCTACGCTGCAACCACCCTGTAGCAACCACTTGTAACCAAAATAAATGCATCCAAACCACAGCAAATCCATGGGTAAATTTATCAAAAATAGTGGTAAATTTATAAGCCTGCCATTCATATGCTGAGGACACTTTCTTAGAGCATTTAAGTTGCAAGAAATGCAAGCAATCAAAAAACTATTGCTTCAAAACTCATGAAAGATTAACATTAGCTAATTTGCATATTATGTTTTGTTGTTTCCGAAATTTGATGTTAATAGCTGCAATCATTTGGATGCTTGTCAATGGATATAAAGACTATGAGCATTTGGAAGAGGAAGGGCAGGGAGACAATGGGATCTTAGTTGAGGGAGAAGATATCAACACCGCAATTATCTCTATGAAAAGTTGAAGGAAAAACAAAGCTGAGGAGGCTGCTTGAAGGAATTAAAGAGTCAATCACAATACGAAAATAGTTTCAAAATTCTAAGTGTTAGTTTTTTAAAACAATATCCATTAGTGAATCTGGGTTTAAATTTTAAAATAAAAATATAATGTTTAGATAACTATTTGACTGCATGAGGCTCTTAAAAAAATTTAGAATAAATATTGAAGACTTGTCATATAAATAATTAATTTAAATAATATAAAGGTAAAAGTTTATTTGATTTCTACAACTCTAACAATTGTAATGTCTAACTTTTAGATGAACAAGCTAAATCCCATTCATATTTCTATTAATATTACCATGTACAACTTCCACTGTGTTCCTTGAATAATGTCTCACAATCATTAATAGATTTAAATGAAAAACAAGTGTCACATAGTAGCGAGTACTTTCCTTTGTAGTATTGTAATAATAGTATAATTTGTTGGCTACTAGATAGATGATTTATGACATACTAATTTAGGGACAAGTAGGAGAAGAACAAATGTATCATAATTTCATTGGGTTAGTGAAGATTATAGATATTATGGCTAATGTTGGTTTCAAGCTCAACTCATACCAGACACAACTAACAATTTATCCTATTAAATTTTTTTATTACTTATTAGTGAGGTTAACTTCACTAGAATAAAAGTCAAGGATAAAGTATATTTTTTAGGTTTTAGTCTAGCAAGGGTACCATGTTTGGCACATGAGATTTCTAATAAAAATGATTCTTTCTTATTACCTAGGCTCACTCAATTCTCATACAACAAAAGAATTTTTCCCTAGTCGATTGATATTTTTATGAAAAATGTCGGCTTCTGTGTTGGCAATTTATTTTGATGTCATTTTAGTTTGGTAGTTGGTAGGATGAACATATTAAACTAGGCAAATGGGTAGGTAGATCAACTATTGGGTGGTATTTTTAAAAAAATATTGGCTTCTTTGCTAGCAAATCAATATTATATCATTTTGGTCTACTAGCTAGCAAGAATGGTTCATATTAAACTACACTAGTTATGTTATTGTCATAGCATATTGATCAAGTAAGGTAATGCCAATTATTTAAGTAATGAATAAAAAAGTAAAGAAAGCATCCCATAGCCTAACGATTGAGTACATGAAACTTATTCAAAGTTAATTATTAAGTTGGAAAATTTCTATCCACATAAATATCTCCTTATTAATGTAATCCAATGTATAAAAACAATAGTTTAAAATTTTATTAAATTATAACCCACTAAATATTTTTCACTATCTTTCATGACTTAATTATTAGGAAAAAAATCCTATTATTGAAATACTTATAAATCAATTCATGCATGTTTTATCATACAATTAAAGGGAATTTAGTACCCATTTTTTATTTTTCCTTGGAAGGTTTGGGGGATAATACTTAAAATGATGATTTAGATGTGTTTTATTTATTGGAAGTTGTAATGACAAAAAATGTACCCCTTTACAATTTCTCACTTGTTTGGTCCCTCCTAGTTAATTTGGACTTAATTGTGCCTTAATTTAGTGCTGTAAAGTGTACCCCTTTACACTTTCACACTTATTTAGGGCTCCCTTAATTAATTGAGCTTAATAATGCCTTAATTGGCCCTTTAATTTATTTACCAAGCCTTTTTCATTATATTTTCTGACAATCATTAATGCATAAACATAACACTTCTCATTGAGCAATGTATGTCCTAGGTTTAGGGACCTGAGACCCATTCGCCCATGGTGAATGGGCGAATGGGTCCTCCCTTGATCTTAGGACCTAAATTTAAATTATGTTTTTGGTAGGATTTTAATATCTCTAAGTGAATATTCAAATCTTGTCTTGGGATATTTCAATTTTAGGAAATTAAGGATACATACCTATAAATATAAGGTCATTTCACTATGTTTCACCTAGAAGATTTCAAGAAGCATTTCTTAGGAAAATATTATGATCAAAGGAATTCAAGAGAAGATTTACCAGAGTTTTATTGCAACATTCAAGATCCAATTGTCATGTCAAAGTCTTCTTGCATCATGCATGTTTTTGGATATATTATGGTGATGTAGGTTTCATGATCTATTCAAGCATTCAAATCCATTATTTCAAACAAGATTCAAAGTTCAATTTTCACATCCATTGAAGCCATTTCATGCAAGTTGTAGATCTTCCATTCCAAGGTTTATTCAAGGGTTTGTTGAGTGGTAACATTGTTTTGTTCATTCTTCATTCCCTCTTTCATGATTATATTCATTTCAAGGTTTGATTACCAAAATGGGGTTTGACCAAGGCAAATCCCAATTCACCAAAAAAAAATATTTTTTCCATTTCATGTTATGTTTGCAGATCTAGGTGGAAGAAAGCTTGAAGATCTCTTGAAGAGCAAAATTGAAGAAGTTGACAAAGTTGCAAAACTTGTCAAGAAAGTTGCCATCTCATAGAAACTCATCTACAAAATCTATTTCTAACTTTCCAACTTTGAAACTCAAAGAATCTGGAAGTGCATAGATAGGACCAAAGGCTCCCAAAAGTTGTAGAAAAACCTTAACAAAGGACCCATTCGCCCAGGGGAAAATGAGTCCTAGATTAGCTTCAGAAACAGAATTTTGGTGAAAGGTACACTCAGATCTTCCCTTCTTTGATATACAATTTGATTATAGGTTCTATCAGTATTGAGTTTAATCTTGTTATTCCAAGTGTTAAATTGCATTTTGGTGTTGGTTTACTATTTTTAGTTTTTCTCCCCAAAGCGTTGTTTGACCTTGACCCCCATCCTTCAGTTATAAGGAAATTTGAAGATTCACACCTTGAGATGACTCACCTAAGGGTTTGAAGGAAATTATTTGCATTGATCTCACTTCCTAATGAAATAGAGGAAGATGGGTCCATCATATCCCTATTTTGATGCACCAGCCAATTTTTTTCATTTCATTTTGGTGAACTCGATGTTTGAGCATTGTCTCTTTTAGATTTTTGAGTCTATTTCAACCCTAGATCTAGATTTTTCATTTATTTGCATTACATCGCATTGAATTGAATCTCATTTAGGGTTTCTTAACTTTCATTAGCTTGCATCTGACATCTCTTAAATTTTGAAAAATACAAAAATTCAGTCATTTTGCAAAGCATTTACATAACATTGTATCATCATTCATTTTCATTACAAAATTGAATCAAAATTGTACATCAAATTAGGTCTCCTAGTTTGTCATTTATCACTATTTTTGTATTTTCTTTTAGACTTAAATTTATAGAAAATTCAAATTGTAACCGCCTATCTTAGTCCAAAATCTAAAAGCTATAAGAATCAATTTATAGATATGTGATTTCATTATTCAAAAACCTCAACTAGGACCCATTTTCCCATGGTTGAATGATTCCCTGATTAGGGATTTTCACTATATTTATGGGCATTAAAATCTTTGTTTATATATTATTTTTTGTTGTTATAGTTTACAGAATTTTTGTTATATCTCAAATTGATCATATTAAGCTTTATTTGATAAATCAGTGCATTGTGTGACTTCAAAATTGCATTTACAAGATATCATTTTCAGGATTTTACATCTAGCATAATTAGAAAATCATCTTTTTATCAATCTAAAAATCTGAGCATTACTTTACATTTCAATTAATCCTTTTATAATGGTTTTTGGAAAGAAATCCAAGTGTATTTCTTTGCCTCACAAAATTCTTTCCATGAAAGACTAGCAGATTGCTTGAAAAACTCCTTTTCCCACGAAGGCATAGTAGGTAGCAGATCACTACAACATCCAAAAAATAGTTAGACAATATAATATGCATATAAATAGACTTTAAGCCTATGATCCAAAAAAATCCATACTAGACATTAAAGGAAACCCATAGCTACCCTTGAGATTTACCAAGAAAAAGAAAACCATATACTAAATGTCCCCAAATATTTAGAAGCAAGTCAACAACACCAAATTTATAGTATACACCATATAACATCTAGCAAAAAGAATAAACAAATGAACATTAAAGAAACTAAATGCATTTCAGTTTGTGTACCTATTATTTTCTTAGGACGAAAGAAATACATAACCTCCTTGTTAGGAAAATACGATGATGTCCATCGTGGACCACCTTTCCTTGATTGGTGTTTCCTTTGACCGCCCATTTCTCCAACTCAAATAAAACCTTGGAAACTTATCCCTAAATGAAACAATATATAATTGCAGTTTGGAAAAAAATAGAAACATGAATTCATTCAATCCTAAAATTGATTATTCAATAAAGCTACTTACTTGAAAAAATAGATCACCCAAACTAAGGAGGAGTCATTTTGAAACACCTAGAAATAACAAAATGTTTGTTTGTTAAAACAGTTTGAACAAAAAGTAATTCATGCAAAGTGCCTTCTTGACAGCTTGAAATTTCATAATACTCCATGAAACATAAATAAGACTGGCAACGCTAATTTGCTAAATTTAGCTATCAAAACTAAAACTATATATATTGTTGTTTTTTTCTACATGAATTATGGGCTCTCAAAACATGCCCCTAGAATGGGAAGTGACTATCCAGTCCCTAAAATACACTTATGACATGGATGATGTTGCTTCCCATAACATCAATTAAACTACTACTGGATCATGTTCTTCAAATTCAGACTTCAATTCATTGAAGTTGGATAACCCCTTTTTCGGACCGAGCCAAAAAAATCGAACAACACTTAACTTATTGTTGCACCAATTTTTGTTCCCATGTGCAGAGTTATGTATAAAATGACTATAGATTCTATGTAAAATGGATTTGTTATCAAAGGTATAGAAATTTACAAGCAAAGGTGAATTCCACAACCTTTCCTAGCATTCCGTACTAGAAAAATAAGTTAGTTTTGAGTTTTATTACCAAAGTTTTCCATCAAAGCTGAGAAATGCATAATTAAAATTGCTAATTTCTTCTTGACATAAGAAATGCATAATTAAACTACATAGGAATTTAAATTTGCAATGGTGATAATCTGTTGGAAGGACCAAAGAAAGAATACTTGGTTTCTGAGGGCATATTGAATCAAAGCATATTTTGGACGATTTCCATTTGCATTTTTAGTTTTGTTTTCTTCGAGTAGAATGCTATAGTTGTAAATGGTAAGTTGGATAATTACCATTGTCCAGTCAGACGCACAATTTTTAGAAAGACTAAAATGAGCAATAAAAATAATTGAAGAGGGGTATGCTCTGGATCAGGAATCGTTGATCAGGGAGGTCCAATTGAATAGGACTAAATTTATACATACTGTTTCATGGCTATTATCCCAATGTTAACTAGAGAAAAATTACAAATGTCTATCATTTTGAAGAAATTCAATTTGAAATATTAGTAGGCAGATTAATTCTGACAATGTGATATGATATTAATGGCTATATTTATGTTAAAATTGTATATATAAATTTTTCTTTTATTTATTATATTATAGATTGTGAAAAAGATATGTTTGTAATAATTTATAATTTTTTATTTTTATTTTTTTTAATCAATAAGTTTTCGTATGGACCGAAATAGGAGCGAGCGAATAATTGCAGAGGAAGGCGAAGGTGCTCTGAAGGCGGAAGAATCTGCTCAGCGGTGTGTGGATCCAATCCACGAAGATTACCAGACGGTGGATCTAACATGCGAAGCTAAGATGGACATTCAGATGTTGAGCGACCTGGCAGTTATTTGCCGTGTTATTGGTCCCAGATGCCGACGGGAGACAATTAGGGCTTGGCTTGCAAAACACTGGAAGGCCATGGCGATTGTAACATTCATGCCTAAAGGGTTTTTTGTGGCTATCTTTACATCATCGGAGGCCACAGAGAGGATATTGCAGGGTGGTTTGTGGAAGTTGAGGGATCATCCAGTGTATATGCAAAAGTGGGTGCCAAACTTTGACCCGCTTGCTTTGGAACCATATGACAAACCTTTATGGATCCTCCACAATCTTCCATTGGAATATTGGGAGGAAGATTGCGTTGAAAAAATCGGGCGCTCTCTGGGTACCTTAATCGAGGTTGATTCGGAGATTATTAACGGAGACTCTTACCTTTACCTCAGGTTGCAGATCGCGGCCATCACTAGGTTACCCCAAAAGATCTTCTCTGTGTGGATGGTTGCCATAGAGTGGTTTCCGTTGAGGCTGAGGAAGAGAATTTTTTGTGTCTGAAGTGTGGAAGCCGTTTGCATATGGAAGGGCAATGCAATAAAAAGCAAAAGCAGAGGATGGTATGGTACCCCAAAAAACCCTGGGGCTCGGAGAACCTGAAGGCGACGGAGAAAGGAAGCAATAAGAGCAGGAACATCTCGGCCCTGTCTATTCCATCTCACTCGGAAGGAAAAGTGTCGGGTTATACCGAGTCTCGACCTGCTCTGGTTGTGGACTTACCAAAGGCAAGTTCTGACGGGAATCCCTATTCAGTGGCCAAGGAAAGCATTGATCTGCGGACTGAATAGGTGGCGTCAAAAGATGACTTTCATACGATGTTGGTTCCTGGGATGGCTAGTCCTTGTAATGAAACGGAGGATCTGCCATCAGAGGAAGAGGTGTCAGAGGAGGATGAACTGGATATCATCAAGCCAAGAAGGATTAGTCAATCTGCGGACAACGCTCTGTTGAAAGTAAAGCGAGGGAGAGGCGGGAAGTCAAGGAAGCAGTTGAGGGAGGAACATGCTGAGGAATTAGGTCTACCGAGCATTAAAGACTTTTTGAAAACCAAGGGAGCCATGGCCTCGGCCTCCCTTGGGAAGCCATGAGATTCCTCACTTGGAATGTCAGGGGCCTAACGGCTCCTGATAAGCGACGCTTAATTAAGCGTCACCTAGATAGGCTCACAGTTGACATGATTTTTCTACAAGAGACGAAAATAAGTTCTGAAGAATAAAGGAAATTTCTTTAGTATTGCAAAAAACGGTCTAGTATCTTCACGAATGCGCATGGTGCCTCCGGGGGGCTGGGGGTTCTTTGGTCTGCTGCCTCGGTGGATGTTGTGTTTGAGGATTGTCATCAAAACTGGATGCAATGTATGGTTAGATGCTGGCAAACTAATCTCTCTTTCCCCATCTTCAATGTGTATGGTCTGGTGAAAGATTGTAGTTTGGCATCAAATAAAATCAAGGACTGATCTCCTAGGTAACAAGATGGTACTCCTGGGGGAGATTTTAACACTATCTTGGATCTGAAGGAAAAAAGTGGAGGCCTTATTAAAGAGAATAAGGCAATGTTGGACTTTCAGGATTTTATCTTCGCAATGTCAGTGGTGGATTGTATGCCAAAGAATGGCTCTTATACGTGGACTAATAGGAGAGTTGGCTTCACAAATATAGCAGAACGTTTGGACAGAACTGGGTTTTATAAACCCTCTTTCCTGCGCTGAGCTTTGTCTACCCTCAGATCAGCTCTGATACTATGTGAAAATTCTATTGCAGTTACTGATTATTAATCTCCTATCTAATACATAGATTATTTGACTCTGAAAATTACTTCTCAGCAAATATCGAAAAATAACACAACTGCAACTTCACTAATAAAAACTCACAGAAATAGAGAAGAAAACATTCACAATAATGAACACAATATTTTTGGACAAATTGTCCGTGGAAAAAACCCCGAAGGGAAAACCACTACTGCAGATGAGGAATTATATTAAACTTTAGCAAATTAAGGAATACAAAAACTGCTTGCCTCTTACTAAAAATTAAGGAAAACAAAAACTGCTTGCCTCTTATCCAGTTGCCTCTGAAGAAGATGAATTTCGCCTTCCCCAATGCCTTGGTCAAAATGTCTGCTACCTGCTGAACTGTAGGTATATACTATAGCTGAACAATCCCGCGCTGTAAACAATCTCTGATGAAATGATATCTGATGTCTATATGCTTAGACCTATCATGAAACACCGGATTCTCAGACAACTTGATGCAACTCTAATTGTCACAGTGTATCACCGTAGTCTTAACCCTCTGACCAAACAAGGCCACTAGCAACTTCCGAAGCCATATCGTCTCACACGTTGCCATGCTAGCTGCTATGTATTCTACCTCTGCAAAACTCAAAGCCACAGACTTTTGCTTCCTGTTGTACCAAGAGACAACTCCTAATCCCAAGCTAAAGCAACACCCTGAAGTGTTTTTCCTGTCCGCTGTACTGCCTGCCCAATCTGCGTCAGTATAGCCTATCAACCTAATACCATCACCTCGAGTATATCTGATCCCATACTCGATTGTACCACGCAAATACCGCAACACATGCTTTGCCGCCGTCCAATGCACTCTCTTCGGCTCCACCATGAACTGACTAAGAGAGTTTACGCAAAGGATATATCTAGTCCGGTGTTGACCAAATACATGAGAGACCCAATCAACTGCCTGTATAAGGTGGGGTCTACATCCTTCTCCCTGGATGTCTCTACCTTCTTCCAATTCGTGATCATAGGAGTAGACATGGCTCTGCAATCCTCCATCTCGAACCTCCTCAAGATTTCATGCAGTATTTCCCTTGTCCAAGGAAAATCTCTCCATCTATCTGCCATACCTCCATGCCTAGAAAGTAGTGCATAAGCCCCAAATCCTTCATCTTGAACTCTGCTGCAAGGTCCCTCTTGCTCTCCTCTATGAGCCCCAGTGAACCTGTTAAAAACAAGTCGTCCACATAAAGAACAAGAATGAGAACCTCACCCCCAACCACCAAGTAGTAGAGGTTAGCATCCGCTTCACTCTTCACAAAGCCCATTCCCTGCAAGTATCTATCAATGCGCTCATACCACACCCTGGGAGCCTGCTTGAGTCCGTACAAAGCTCTCTTCAATCTGCACATGTGGGTTTCACTGCTGTGTGCTACAAAGCCCTCTGGTTGTTCTATGTATACCTCCTCGTTGTTCTATGTAGCCTCTATGAGCTCCAAAGTGAACTCCGTTAAAAACAAGTCGTCCACATAAAGAACAAGAATGAGAACCTCACCCCAACCACCAAGTAGTAGAGGTTAGCATCCGCTTCACTCTTCACAAAGCCCATTCCCTGCAAGTATTTATCAATACCACTGAGCCCGCTTGAGTCCGTACAAAACTCTTCAATCTGCACACGTGGGTTTCACTGCTGTGTGCTACAAAGCCCTCTGGGTTGTTCTATGTATACCTCCTCTTTCAATTCACCATTAAGAAACGCCGTCTTGACATCCATCTGATGGATCTGCCATCCCATCTGTGCTGCAAGTGAGATCACGACTCATATAGAAGTATACCTGGCCACTGGAGCAAATGTCTCCTCATAGTCTATTCCCTCCTTCTAAGACAACCCCTTGGCCACAAACCTTGCCTTGTATTTCTCGATGCTACCATCTGCACCGTGCTTGATCTTATAGATCCAGCGTGATCCAACCACTGCCCTATCTGTTGGTCTAGGCACAACCTCCCACACATCGTTCTACACTATTGAGGTATACTCCTCAACCATTGCATCTAGCCACACTTTCTGCTGTGCGGCCTCCTGATAGCTAGAAGGCTCACTATCTACCAACTGACTAACTAATGCCATATAGTCATCATACCTAGCTGGTTGTCTCCGTTGTCTACTACTCATCCTAGGAGCTCCCACAAACTCTTGAGTATCCCTTTGTGACTGTTGCTTCTTGCTACCAACTGTAAAGGATGAAGTATCAACCTTCATATCACCCTGATGCATCTCTTGGATTTGCTGCATCTATTGCTCCATACTCTGCGAACTCTCAGCACCTGAGCTTGTGCTTGTACTAGTAACTGTACTCGAGCTTCGTTGTCCTTGATCTGGTTGAATGATCCTTGGAGCTTCCACTAGCTGCTCACTCTGATCATCTGCTAGCAAATCTCTGGACCTCCTAAATGCCTTGTCCTCCATGAACTTGACATCATGCCTAATTATAGTCCTCCTGGTCCCTGGAATAAATATCCGATATGCCTTTGAGGTTTCACTGTACCCCACAAAGTACCCTCTCTCTGCAGTCTAATCTAACTTGGAATGTGTTGCACCTGGAATGTGACAATATGCCAAACTCCCAAATATCCTGAAGTGGCTGACATCTGGCTTCTTCCCTGAGAACGCCTCCTCTGGTGTCATCTTGCCCAATACCTTATGTGGTACCCTGTTCTGAATATACACTGTTGTACTACATGCCTCTACCCATAAGTAACGTGGCATATCCTGGTCATGCAGCATAGCCCTTGCCACCTCTGATATAGACCGATTCTTCCTCTCAGCAACCCCATTCTACTGTGGGTTGTAAGGAACGGTCCACTCTCTCTTGATTCCTTCCCTGGTACAGAACTCCTGGAACTCTTTCCCTTTGTACTCGCCTCCATTGTCTGACCGAAGAACCTTTATCTTCTTGCCTGTCAAATTCTCCACAAGAGCTTTGAACTCTTGGAAGCGACTGAAAACCTCATCCTTGGTCTTCAAGAAGTATATCCAAGTCTTCCTGGAGAAATCATCAATAAAAGTAACAAAGTACTCATATCCTCCGAGAGACTTCGTCGACATTGGTCCACATATATCTGAATGTACTAGATCAAGAACACCCTTGGATCTAGTGTCACTCCTTGGAAAAGTTGTTTTCGCAAACTTCCCCAACACACATCCCTTACAAACATCATCATGCTCTGTGCTCACCTCTGGAACACCTGTCACTACCTCATGAAGCATTTTAAGTGCTCCATGATGTATATGGCCCATCCTCCTATGCCATAGCTCTCCCTGATCTCTAGAATTACTGCTGCTCATCTGTGCCTTATGAGAATCAAACTGCAACCTGTAAAGCCGGCCGCTCCTAACTCCAATAGCTGTGGGTGATTTCCAATCCTTGTGCTTGATTAACACACCCGCCCCTCTAAAGAGTACATTGTAACCTTTATCCTGAAGGACAGATATGGAAATCAAATTCATACCTAAGCCTGGCACATGCAACACATCATGAATGGGAATCTGCTTACCATTCTCCCTCTAAAATAGAACAGTCCCTTTCCCAACTGGATTGAGTTTGGACATGTTCCCCATAGAGATCTACATTCTAATGTCCTCCTTATAGCTAGAGAAGTACTCTCTAACTCCTGTCATATGAAATGACACCCCACTATCTATATACCAAACACCCTGTGAGGTTTAGCTAGCCATACAAGCTATGAGAGCGAACTCATCCTCCATTCTACTAGAGAGCTCATCTGCACTTGCTGAAGCTGTCGTCTGCTTCTTGCCTTTCTTCCTTTGCAGGCAATCGCTGACATAGTGGCCAAACTCATGACAGCCATAGCACTTGACTTTAGACAAGTCCTTCTTCTTCTCACCTTGTGAATTTGATCCTTTGCTTGACCCCTTCTTTGCTTTCCCTTTTCCTGCAAGGGCAACGTTCTCTTGTTCCGCCTCACTTTTCTAACTCTTGCTGCTGGTCCCACTGACAAGACTAAGTCTAAGCTCCTCCTGAGTGAAGTCACTCCAAAGTCGATCCCAACTCGGCAAGGTGTCTCGTCCATTAATAACTTGAACAAAGACATCCCACTACTTAGTAAACCCATTTAGGGCTATCCACACTAGCTCGTCATCATCTGGTTTATCTCCAACAGCTACCAACTCATCCCTAACAAGTCTGAGTCTGGTGAGGTAACTTGTCACATCTTCTCCCTTGTTCATCCAAGTATTCCTCAATTTTTCTCTGAGAATCAGCTTCCGGTTAGTGGTAGCATTCTGGTACAGATTCAGAATGGCATCCCACATCTTCTTTGCTGTATCTAACTCTGCGACATGTGGAACAATATGGTCCTTGACACCATCAAGGATCAGCCTCCTTGCCTTGGCATCTTCCTTCTTATATGCTAAGAGCTGTGTTGGATCTGTAGGTACAGGTACAACACTAGTCACATATTCCTTGATCCCATTCTCTTCCAGCAACAAAGAAATTCTGGCTTTCTAGACACCAAAATTTGAGGCTCCATCCAATCTGTCCTGATCTCTTAAACCTACTGAGGCCATCTCAAAAGATAAAAGAAAACAAATAATAATAATTCTGAAGAAGTAGAACTGGGTTTTATAAACCCTCTTTCCTGCGCTGAGCTTTGTCTGCCCTCAGATCAGCTCTGATGCCATGTGAAAATTCTATTGCAGTTACTGATTATTAATCTCCTATCTAATGCATAGATTATTTGACTCTGAAAATTAATTCTCAGCAAATATTGAAAAATAACACAACTGCAACTTCACCAATAAAAACTCACAGAAATAGAGAAGAAAACATTCACAATAATGAACACAATATTTTTGGACAAATTGTCCGTGGAAAAACCCCGAAGGGAAAACCACTACTGCAGATGAGGAATTATATTAAACTTCAGCAAATTAAGGAATACAAAAACTGCTTGCCTCTTACTGGCAGAGCTCCGGCAATATCCTTCTCCAGAAATTCTTCCCTCAATTTCTCCTGCTGAAATTCCAGAGCTGCTATCCCCAACGCTAACACTGCGCCCTTGCTAACACTGCAAGACTATTTGCTCTCACTACAAATCTACTTGCTATCACTGCAAGTCTACTTGTTGTGTATTCTCCAATTGCCCATGGATCCCCTTTTATACTTTTCTCATTGGAAAACCAATGGCCATGATTTAATCTCAATCAATGGCTAAGATTAAATAGACTCTAACAACCCTAACTAACTGGATTCTAGAAGTCTCTAGAGGAAACAATTATTTAATTACATAATTATCTAGACAACTCAGCCCTTTCTAGAAGTCTCTAGAAAATAATTAAATAATTAAATAAGCACTTCTTGGGAATGGAGACACCTGTCCAAGCTACATAAAAATCAACAGGTTGGTTGGATGAGATTTTCAGGTGCAGTTTGAGCATTCTCCCAATCTCTGCTTCCGATCACTTTCCTGTGCAGTTGGAAATTGGTCTTGGTGAGAAACCAGCTAAGAGTTGCTTCAAGTTTGAATCAATGTGGTGGTGCGACCCTAAGTTGATTGAAAATTTGGAATTATGGTGGCATGAAGGGGATATCTTCAAAGGTTCAATGAGCTTTTGTTTCATGCGAAGACTATCTTTTATTCAAGAGAAGCTAAAAAAATGGAATAAGGAAACTTTTAGGGATGTCTTCACAGAGAAGGTTGTTGTGGAGAGCGAATTGGCTAAGCTGAATGAAAAAGTAATAAAATTTGGGATGACTATAGTAGATTATCACAAAGAAAAAGAGTTGCAATCAAGGCACTCGGAACTTCTGGTGAGAGAAGAGCTCTTTTAGAGGGATAAGGGGAGGGAACTTTGGTTGAAGGAGGAAGACTCTTAACACAAAGTACTTCCATAACTCTTGCAGGGCTCGGAGAGAACGCAACAGAATTGAGAGTATTGTCTGCCCTGACGGGTTTACAGTGGTGGACCATGTGGAGATCGAGGCTAAAGCTATAAGGTATTTTAAATCACTTTTAGCTGATAATGTTGAGGCCCAAACGGGCAAGGATTGGTCAATTTTGGAGTGCATCAATCAATGTGTTAATGAAGATGACAATAAGATGCTATGAACCTTTCACAATGGATGAAGTCAAAAAGGTCGTCTTCGATTTACACCCAGATAAGGCTTCAAGCCCTGATGGCCTGACAGCAAAGTTTTTTCAAAAATGCTGGCACTTTCTTGGCAGAGACATTTGGCTGTTGATTGAATATTTTCATAAGAAAAAGAAATTTGTAAGAGATCTAAACAACACAGCAGTGGCTTTGATCCCCAAAAAGAGCGTTTGTACTTCCTTCGTGGACTTCCACCCAATCTCCCTCTGTAACTCAGTATACAAAATTTTGGCCAAAGCTTTGGCTAACAAGCTTAAAATAGACTTGACCCGTATCATCTCCGAAGAACAAAACGATTTCACTCCCAGAAGAGAAATTTTAGACAGCATCATCACCACTACGGAAACTGTTCACACGTTAACATTAGAAAGGAGAAAAGGTATGTTGATAAAATTAGATGTAAGCAAAGCATATGACCGTGTCATCTGGAGTTTTCTTTTAGAAGTCATGAGAAGGTTTGGTTTTTCAAAGGATTGGTTGGATATGATTGAAATGTGTATCTCTTCCCCTCGGTACTCAATTTTGGTTAATGGTTCAATGTGCGGTTTTCTTGGGGCCACTAACGAGCTCAAGCAAGGTGACCCTATATCGCCCTTTCTATTTGTGATCATGGCTGAGGTGTTGGGGAGGTATATTTGTAAGCTACGTTTGGCTGGCATTTGGAAAGGTATCTTGATTGCTATTGATTTGGTTCCATCAACTCACTCCCAATTTGTGGACGACACGATGCTATTTGCTGAAGCCACCCTTAGGGAAGCAAAAGTGATAAAAGATGCTCTAGACCTTTATGTGAGTGCCTTTGGACAAAAAATAAATAAGGAAGAATCAGAGATTTACTTTTTCAATACGAAAGCATCTACTAGGCGGAAGATAGTGAATCTTCTTGGTTTTTCATTTGTTGATCTTCCCTCAAAGCATTTGGGTGCTCCGCTCTTCAAAGGTAACTGTAGGACAGAATATTGGCAAGATGTACTTAGTGGTTGTAGAAGCAAGATTGGTGCTTGGAAAAACAAATGGCTTACACTCGCTGGTAGAATCCTTATGATCAAAACGGTTTTGGCTATTGTCCCGAATTTTGTAATGACTTGTTTTAAGCTCACACATAAAGCATGCATAGACTTGGAGGGACTTCTAAAATGGTTTTTGTGGGAGGGAGCTAAGGATGGTAGGAGGATTTCGCTTTTGAGCTAGGAGACAGCTTGCTTGGATAAGTGTTCAGGTGGGGCTGGTTGGAGGAGGATGGAGCTACAAAATAAAGCTTTAGGGGCAAAGCTTTGTTGGAAACTGTACAAAGAGCTAGATAAACAATGGTGTAAAATAATGCAGCATAAGTATTTGGACTGTCTGGAGCCTACCAAGATTCCAACTATAGCCAATTCTTCTGGGGGCTCCCCCATTTGGAAATTTTTGTGGGATAGTTGTTCTCTTATTACAGATCATCTTACCTGAAGGATCGGGAATGGGCTGTGTGCTAGCGTTTGGCGGGACTCCTGGGATGGTCATCCGGCCATCGTAGAGTCACTTAGGGATTGCGAGTGGTTAGCTGAGACAATTCATAGACAGGGGTGGTGCATGGCGAATTATGTGCTAAAGGAGTCTACTGAAAGTGGGGATTCTTTTTGTTGGCTCCCAATGGACGACTTTGTTGTCCCTGAGGTGGTGAAACCATCTCTTAAAGATCTTTTGGTAGTACGCAAGATAAACAT
Source organism: Sequoia sempervirens (assembly GCA_007258455.2). Classification (NCBI taxonomy): domain Eukaryota; kingdom Viridiplantae; phylum Streptophyta; class Pinopsida; order Cupressales; family Cupressaceae; genus Sequoia; species Sequoia sempervirens. Next base: position 103,102 of record VDFB02336565.1, read on the forward strand.
TACAACAAAGCTGGATAAAGTCATATGGAGCAGGTCAAGATTGGGAGATTTCTCAGTCAAACTGGTCTATGAGATATAGAGGAGATGCACTCATGTTGAATCCTGGCTGATATCCCCATCTTGGAAGAAAGATATCCTTCCCAAAGCCGGTTCTTTTCTTTGGATGGCTCTGCATTGTAGGATATTAATGTGTGATAGGTTGTATACCCTGGGCTTCCAAGGACCAAATAGGTGTATAATGTGCTATGAAGCTGGCGAATCAGCTAACCACCTATTGCTAAATTGCCCCTTTGCTTTGGCTTGTTGGGATTGGCTCCTCCAATCGTTGGGTTGGGCAGTGGCAAGACAAAACAATCTTTTGGACTTCTTGTGTAGTTGGCCAGTTCATAAGAGGTGGAACATATGGGGGGGTGCATGGCTTGTGTCACCTTCCTTGTTGGTGTGGAATATTTGGAAGGAACAGAACCACCAGGTCTTCAAGAACTCTTGCCTATCAATAAGTGAAGTGACAAAATGGACTGAGGTAAGCATTGTTGAAGTGCTCAATTCTAATTCACTAGCAAACAAGGCATCAATTTTCTCAGATTGGGACAACAATCTTTAGAAGGTTTGGAGCTCATTGCAGCCTCCTGGGCATCTTGCTATAAACCAAGCAATTGATAGAAAGTTGGTGCATTGGTCTGTGCCAGTTAAAGGCCATTTCAAACTCAATTTTGATGGCTCTTCCAAAGGTAACCCTGGTCCTTCTGGTGCGGGCTGCGTCTTAAGAGACAATAATGGTAAATGTGTGTTTTCCTTATCTCGAAGGATTAGTCTTACAACCAATAGCGAAGCTGAGTTTGAAGCTATGGCCAAAGGCTTACACCTTTGTCTGAGTAGAGACTATAAAATGGTGGATGTGGAAGACGATTCACAGGTATGTATTTTTGTTCTAGCAAGGAGGGACTCCACAAATTGGAAATTAAAACCTTGGGTGGATCTCTTAGACCGGTTGGAGGATTTCTCAATGAAGCATGTGTACAAAGAGGCAAATGCCTCAGTGGATTGGTTGGCCAACCAAGGTGTAATTTTGGAAGGGACAGAAATCGTTTATGATGCAGCCTCCTTGCCTGGTGAACTAAAAGAAATTTTGGTGAAAAACATGTTAACTCTTGCAAGAGATCTATTGGGAATTGTTTCTATTGGGTGATTGTCCTTTGCCTTCCTAATGGAATTAGAGCTTACACCTTTCTCTGGTCTTTCCTGCGGTGTTTCTTGATTGGTTGTATTATTTCTTGTTGACTTTCCAACTGGCTCTTCAGCTGTTTTTTTGTATGTCAATTGGAATTTTGGGAGCTACCCCCATTGAAAGGTAGTGCTTACCTTAAAAAAAAATATATTATTATTTTTATTTAATATTAATTAATAGATAAATATGTACTGAGTTAATATTTATTAGGTTTTTAATGTAAAATTATACATGAGAAATTGAATTTAATTATATTACAAAGAGATAAAGGATTTTTTTATTAAGGTCATTTTTTATGAATATGATAATTAATTATTTGAATTGAAAGATTTGACAATTCATGTAATAGAATTTGAGAATCTTGAAAATAAATCAAAATCAAAATACTTAGTTGATTTTGGTTATCCATATATAGTTGTTCATTGTAATAATCATATCTATTGATCAATTTAATTTAATTTTTTTAAAAGGTGGTAGAAGTAGGGTGGCAAAATTTGAACTTGAGTGCCCTCAAGATTTGATGGTTTAATTTCAAGTGATGTAAATTTAATCTATAATGCATAGAACTGAAGTAGTAAAATATAGAATTTTGAAACACGTTCGCTTTATTTTTTATGTTTGATAAGAGTGAAAAGAGTTTTTATGTTTAAAAATATCTTGGGAAAATTTGTCACATTGTTAGAGTCAAGTTTTCTTAAATTAGATTGGTTGATTAAATTTACAACTTCAAATGATGGTTTCTAAGATAACATACACAAATGTGCATGTAGCCTATATGTAGATCATTTTTCATTAAAACATAAAATGTGCTTTATTATTTTTTTCTTTTTTGATTATGTCAATTAATTACACATTGAATGCTTTTTAACACTAAACTATAACAATAAATTATATAGAATGCTAGCAAAGGTACTTCATGCAAACCCTAAAAACCCAAGAAAATGAACTTCATGGTAAATTTTGATGTAGTTGGATTGAACTATTCATTATTACTCTACAAGTTGGTTAGAATCATGCATCTTCCAAAATGCTACTTTTAACCACTATATTTGGTAGGTTGTTACATTCATTGATTATCATCTCTCTCATCCCCATATTCATTATATGAGATTTAGCATGTCATCTTTCCCATCTCGAGGGAAATTATCTTTGAATGCAATGCTCCTAAATCAAAGAAATAACAAATTTCTGAGCCCAATCAGCACTTTTTCACAAAGAGGACAATGTGGATAGTCAAATTATTGGAGAGTAATGAGTTTTTTCGATTCATGTTTCAAGCCTGGACTAATCAAATCTACATGGTTAATGTGTTTTTTTGACCCTAAAAATGGACAGATGCTTCAAAAGGAGAATATGTATCTACATGTCTGAGTCACAAATATAAAACGCTCTATGAAAATTAGTATTAAACCTAATACAATTCCAAATAGAAAATATCTCATCAACATAGTCGGTAATTCCTACTAAATGGGTGCTTCTGAATACTATCATACCAACATTCTTGAGTACTTAAATGATAATGCCTTTGCTGATGCTAAAGAAGAAGAATATGCGGGTGAATCTATTAAATATGAAGGTATGGGTGAATTTTTTGAATTTATTGTAGGTCTAATCTTAATGAAAAAAAAATTGTTACAAGGTCTGTTATGTATGCAATGGTAGGGGCTTCTTCACCATTCTTTCAGAGTTTAGATCCAATGCTAATATAGAACACGAAAAGTCTCTAGTCATACCTATTGTTTGTCTTACTGAATTTTCCACTATATTGCTTACAACTAGGGAAATGGCCTATAATGTAACTCATTCAAATTATTAGAATGAATTCTAGATCTTTCGATATCCTTCTTATAATTAAAATAATAATCATGTTCATAACCATGTCTTGGTATCAAGAAATGCTAATATAATTAAATTCACAATCTACTAATATTTGTTGTCACCAACAATTTAAATTATGGAAGAGTATAAGATAGTTTTAAAAATGTTAATTTATACTTCTCTCATTTCTTGCTCTCTCATTTCTAGGAGTCTAAAACTGTAATGGAGTGCCATTGGCATAAATTTTTAACAGTATTAGTGTAGAAGCATATTTTCATTATAATTCTATCTTAGTCATTCAAAAGAAATGTGAAATTTTGTGAGGTATTTGTGAATGGTTGGGAATTTCTAATTTAATGTGACATTTCATGATGCAGGAGCATCCAGTGGTGTAAGGGCAATCTTGATCACCCAAAAATAGTTAAATTTCAAGTTTCTCAGTTTTTAGATGTTTTTACATTTTTGGATACCCTTTTCATCAAAATGAAATTCTCAATTTATAGTTTTTATTTTCTATTCTTGGGTGGAAATATATTGCAGTTTTAGTTTCCCATATTTGCACCTAAAAATCTTCTGAGTTAGATTTGAGGCACTAAGATTTCCCGGATCAGCCCCAAAACTTTCCAAAATTGGCATAAAAAATTTCAAGCACGTTATTGACTTCGTGACCTTTCCAATGGTTCAAACAGTTCACGAATCAGAGTCCCGGATCAAAAGTTATGGCCCCAGGAAGTTGGCGCACTTTCTAGAAGATACAATTGCAAATGCTCTTTTGAAATTTGAACTTCATGTTGTAAATTTTGGTGCCAAACCACCTAAACTCAAATTTGAATGTTGTTTTGGGCTCCAAACTAAAGAGGAGCTCTATTTATGGGCGGGTTTCTAATTTTTGGGTAACTTTTTGGGGACAAGCTCGCATATTGCGAAAGGGTGATTCTGTAGCTTTCTGTAACTTGCATGTGTTGTAGAATTTGGGGATTTGAGATCCTCTGCATGTAAGAAGCTCCATTTTCTGAATAATAAAATTATTCTCTTGTTTGTAGGTTATTTTCTAAGTCTCGGGCTGCGCCTTCATCATTTCATTACTTTAATGAGATTATCTATGTATATATTCAATTATTTTTTAAGTTTGTTAAGGTGATAAAAACCACATCCATTGACAACAGTTAACTTTATTTGACATTTTTCACACTCAAATTGTTCAATATTATACAAAAATACAAAAGACTACTTATCACACTAGATATCTTGCAAAATACCTTTGAAAATCCATTTTCACACATAAAACAAAACAAAAATAATATTTGGTGTCACAACTCACCAGCAATATACTAGGGATTACAAACTAATGTTTCATGGTATTAAAAAATTGCTCCTCTAATAAATTCATTTCATTAGATCAAGTGTGATAGGAACATTTGACAAGGTCTTCGAAAATAAAATGGCCTAATAATGATCCCCCACTTTTTAGTTAAACACCACAAATGAAAGGAAAACAGAAAACATAGTTTTTGTATAATTAAAAGTGTGTAACAATTGTGGCACTTACCAAAAAAGTTGATTAGTTGTTTAGGTTTAAACTAGCACAATAGACTATTTTCATCTATAACATACTTGGCTTTGTTTGATATAGATATAAAAGACTTGCAAGCATTGAATATGCTTCTTTACGAAGAAAAAACTATTCTATCATATTATGAGAGTGTTCGAAATCGTTAAAATTCTACTTACACATTCAAGTCAACCATAATTTTTTGAATTTGAAATGAAAGCAGATAGTCTCCTTCTATGTATAAAATAAATTTGTAATACACTTAGATTTGTAAAATATCATGCATTCTTTAGTCAAAAGTAATTAATTTTATTAATGAAATTCAAAAATAGAATACAAAAGATGTGATTCTTTAAATAAATTTTGTTTCAAGATAAATTATATGAATAAAAATGAAAATTTTAATGTCACAAATTTTTTAAATAAAAAAAATCAATTAAATAATCAAATATCCTAAAACTTGATTAACAGATAATAAACATTAAAAAAAACAATCATTAAAATCTTAACCCCACCCAGAAACTTCCTTCTCATTTTCAAACTCTGAACCCCACCCAGAAACTCCCAAATCATTATGGGCTGCACACATCGTTGACTTTCTGAAACTGTTGGACCAAAAGTCTACTTTCCAGTGATAAAGTAATTGAGGTTCATCAGTATATAGGTCAACAACCTTACAAATAACCGTACGTGATTCAAAAATTTCTAGAAAATAGATATGCCCATATCTAGAAGGCCTTTCCTTCCATTCACTTTTCTTCTTTTCGTAACTCTCTTTTTCAGATGTTGTCATATCTTGATATAAATTTGGCGGATTTTTTGAACCAGAGCCATCTCCCTCTAACCAATCAATATCTCCCAAGTCAAGTGAATCCCAATCAACTTCATCAATGTACGCATTGGGATCAAGTTCTGGTATGTCACAGGAAGTGCCATTAATCTTTGCAAAATACCTCCTCTTGGCCAGATGAAAAGCCTCTTCTGCTGCTGTATCATTCCACTTCTCTATCTCTGGAAAAAATATTGTGCATTTCTTTGCCTCACAGAATTCCTTCCATGAAAGACTAAGAGATTGCTTGCAAAACTCCTTTTCCCATGAAGGTATAGCAGGTATCCAGATAGCTGGAACATCCAAACACTAGTTAGACAATATAATAAGCATATAAATAGACATTGAGACTGACCCATATTTCAGAATATGGTCCAAGCACACTCCATACTGCATTAAAAGGCAACCCATAATTACTCCTGATATTTACCAAGGAAAAAAAACCTGATACTAAATGTCCCCAAATATTTAGAACCAAGTAAATAAAAACCAAATTTAGAGTATACACCATCCAAAAAAATGATTGAACAAATGAACAGTTAAAAAACAGTAGAACTACATAATTTAAATGCATTTGAGTTTCTGTCCCTGTCATTTTGGGGGGACGAAAGAAATCCATAACCTTCTCGTTAGGAAAATTTGACGATGTCCATCGTGGACCACCTTTCCCTGCTTGGTGTCTCCTGAGACCGTCCATTTTTCCAACTCAAATAAAAACCTGGGAAACATACCCTTGAATTAAATGATATATAATTACAGTTTGGAAACAAACAAAAACATAAATTCATCCAATCCTAAAATTGATTATTCAATAAAGTTACTTACTTGAACAAATACATAATCTAAACTAAGGATGAATTTCAGTCTGAAACACCTAAAAACAACAAAATGTTCGTCTATTAAAATAGTTTGAACAAAAGATTCAAAAGTTTGAAATTTCAAAAAGCTCCAGGAAACATAAAAGACCGACATGGCTAATTTTCTAAATTTAGCTGTCAAAACTAAAACTATATATATTGTTGATTTTTTCTCCATGAATTATGGGCTGTCAAAACACAAATTAGTTTGCTAAATTTAAATTTGGGATGTGGCGGCATTGGATGATGGATAGTGGGAGTAGTGGGGATCAGATTCATAAATGCAGAATGTAAAGAGTATTTTATAACGCTTACTATGCCAAATCAATGTTAGAGTTGAAGTTTGACTTCGCAGTAAATCTAGTAAAACGACGGAATGTCGAAGTTGTTTGCCTTCGCAGTAAATCTAGTAAAATGGAGGAATGTCGAAGCTGGAGAGCATCGAGTAGATATGTTCTATATATTGTTTAAAGATCTTTATATTAGGCGAAATGTATGGAGAGACATGTCTCTAAGTGATAGTTGTGCTTTTATGTAATTGATATTTAGAGAGTGATTAAATAGAGTTTATGTTTTTAATATTTTTTCATAAATTTTATTTCATCATACATAACAGTTAGATAATGGGTTTTTTTAATAAGAAATGGCTTTATAAGTTATTCATGTATAAATGAAGACCATTTTACATCAAAATCTTATTGAAGGTTGTAGACACATAAAATTGTCCTAGGCTTGCAACTCTTAGATTATTCAACATTGCCCCTTTCATTCTTAATAATTAAATAATTTTTAATTATTTAATTATTTTCTAAAGTCATAATTCTTCTATTAATTAAATAATTTTCTAAAGTCATAATTTTTTAATAATTAATTATTTAATTAATTCATTTTTATCTTTATTCTCCCTTGATTAATTAAATTTATTTATTTAATTATGTCACTAATTAAATCCCCTTCTTTCTAAAATTAAATAGATTCTAATTTATTTAATTTTTGTCCACTATCCACTATAATTAAATAATTATTTTAATTATTTAATTATTCATTGGCTCTTCTCTCATAAATTAAATAAATTTAATTTATTTAATTTAGTCCACTCTCTTGAATTTTGAATTAAATAATTATTTAATTCAAAATGATTCTTTTGTCACATTCTCTATAATTAAATAATATTTTAATTATTTAATTATTCATTGGTCACCTAAATTAAATAATTTTTATTATTTAATTTCTCCAGAACCTCTTTGTCCGTACCAATCTTATCTTCCACATCAAATCTTATCTCTTGACATCTCATTCAATTTCATCCCTTGATTGAATTATCTTATAATTCAATCTTAGCCCTTCATTTCTTGTCATTGCCCTAATTTTGACCTAACCCTATTCCATACTATAACATTCAATCTTCACCATTGATTCTAGGGTATTTGTCATCTTCTCATTCTAGCCACACATTCAAAATTGCAGTTTCTATAAAATGACAATTTTGTTCTTATTTCATCTCTCATGCTCATTCTGTCAACTTAGGCTATTATTATTGTCATTTGCAGTCATTGTCATTTTAGTCTATTGTGAAGTCATTTCTTTTATACAAATCCTTCAACATTTGCATAGGCCTTTGGCATTAGTCTTGGTGCTCTTTTGAAATCTGAGGGCCTCATTCAATTTGCTGCAAACTAGGTGTAACAAAGGTGAAGCATGGAAGATGAAGATTTATGGTGACATTGTTCCTTTATTTTCATGTTTATTTCCTTTGTGCTTTGTTACTTCAATGGATTTTTTTTAGTGTTTATTGTTTAATAAGCTAACTATCTAAATTTTCCATAGACACATTTGGTGAACCTGACTTTTTGGATAGAAATTTGTGTGTTCTGGTTTGTTTTCACTATTTTTCAAGTTACAGCCAAGAAGTCATACAAAATCCCGTCACTTTCATTTGAGCACAGAAAAATGGGCGAATAAAATATTTTAAAACAGTTTCTAGGTTTTGTAGATCTCACTCTCAACTTTCCAGAACATCAAACGGTTTTAAATTTCGTTAAGATTTGAGAAAGTTATGGCCATTTTAGTGATCACTATTTTTTCAATTTAGTTTTTAAAACCCACATTTTTCTTTTGTCTATAATATTTTTTTGTGTTGAATTGTGGAAAACGTTTTCTGGGTTTTAAAGGTCTTTCATTTAGCTTTCCATAGATATTTACACTTTAAATTTTCATTAATTTTTGAGCAAGTTATTGTTGTTTTAATTTGCTGCTGTCATTAAATTTTATTTTATTTTATTTTTTATTTTATTTTTAATTTTTATTACTAATATTTGTTGGCAGCATGTGGCATTGGAGTTTTTTCGTGGGTCAAAAACATTTATTCAAACTACTGACATGTGGTTTTGCAGCTACGTTTGTCAAAGATTTATCTCTCAAACCACTTGTTTGCATTTTTTTTAATTTAGGAACATTTCTTTTGGTGCTCTAAAATGAATTTTGTTTGCAAGTGTTTGATTGTGTTTGAACAAATGGTAGGTGATTATGCTCTCACCTTGTGAAAACTCGGTGATCAGAAAACTAGACCTATTTTATCTATTGTACACCCTTACAATTTGGTATATCGGAGTATCCTCTCCCCTCGCGCTTTCGGGCGATCTTGGGTGTAGGAGAAACAGTTACCAACTCTAGAAATGAGTTTTTCTTAAGGGAAAAAGTACTCACCTTAAAGGACAACTCGACCGGTAACAGGCTAAAGCCAAGCCACTTCCAGCCGGGATATAAAATAGGTGCTTGAGGAAAGTTCAAGTGCCACGAGTGCGGATGTGTCACATGGACGGAGTAGTACTCCCATAAACCCTATTGAGCATAACCTCTTCAGGATGGAGTGCCACCTAATTGGCGATTAATATCTCACCCCATATGTGGCCACTCGAACGGATGCCCTAACTAAACACCTATTATTTTAGAAGCCAACTATTTTCAGCCGTTGCTTGGTATAGTGTAGGGTACAGTATCATGCCCGAAGATACTCACTACTGACTCCCTTGAGTAGAGATAGCAATTCTTGGGAAGTGATGACTCAAGAATCCGAAGTTGGTGTGCTTGAATGACGTTAATGAGCTGTGGAGGGGAGCCAATGCCACCAAACTTCTAAGCTATCCGCTCTCGAGAAGGAAAGGTGTTTAACACCAATCCGGGGTATATCAGTGGGTTATATCAAGTATACAAACCCTTTGCCTATTAGGATTGTGCTTGTCTCATGTGCGTTTGCATACACCAAAACATCGTGCTTGTCAAGTGTTTTCTGGATTTTCAAACAATATTCACCACATTCACAAATCTGAACACAAACAATCGACTTCAAATAAACATCACACCTAGTAACTTGCAACACCTCAAAACATTTCCAAAACCATCAACCAAATATGTCTAACTGCTATCCTCCATATTCATCCATGTCCTATGAACGAAACCAAAGGATTGAATATCTTGACCATCGTTTGAAAGAGCTTGAAAAATAACTTGAATCCCAAAATTTGAATGAAGTGATGCAATCATCTCATAAGCCTTTATCCTTACCCAAAACTACATCATCCAAGTTCAATGTCCGTGATTTTTTGCAAAGGATAAATGAGAAACCAAAATCTATGTCCTCAAACACAAATAATCTTGAGCAATCCTACCATGTCATGCATCTATCTTCATCTCCCATAATTCAAAATAAACCTCATGAGTCTTCCACCCAAGTTAATGATTTCATCCAACCATCCCCTCTCATCATACCATGGGTGATCCCATAATAGTGGTTTACAATTTTTGGCCAAACTGGACACTGAAATTATTATTTTTAACTAAATCTTCACATTCGGGCACTTATAGAGGCTAAACTGTGAGGAATTTGAAGATGGTGCAAACTAGAGTCTCATCAAATTTTGTCTATATATTCTAAAAATATTTTTTTCAAAATTTTTGGAATCAAATTGCACTTCTTTTTCCATCTCCCATGAAAATTAATTTTTTTCAGAAAACAACATTTTTAAAAAGTGGCACACCGTATAACGCATAACTTTTTTTCCATGAAGGATAAAATTCTAATTCTTTCAAATTTAGATTTGTAACTCTGATATCTAGTTCTTCCACTTGGTTAGATAGTTTTTAATTGAATATTTTTTCCTTAATCAAGTTTCAAAATCAAACGAATTACAATTCAAATGCAGTGCGACCGTATAACGCGTAAATTTTTTTATATATGTCAAAATTTAATTTAATTTTTTTTTTTGGATCAAGGACTTAAATATCTGGTGCACTCATATTTTTCAATTTTTTTTTTGATAATCTTCTATTTTTCCACATGTGAAGAACAAAGAAATTCATTTTCGATGAAAAACCTATGTTTAATAAAACTTAAAAAACAAATATATAACAAAACCAAAACATATTAAAATTATATTCATTGGATAGCTTGTTCTAAGGAATGCCATAATCATTTGAAATAAGTTTTAAATGAATTCATTTGATCCCCCAAAAGCTAAATCAAAAGTTATTCTTTATCAGCATTTGGATAGGTGTAAAGGAGACGCATTTATAGGTATGGTTTAAAACTAGCAAGGTTCTATCCAAGGGGGTTTGATCTAAGGTGATTTGATCAAACCTTCTTCAATTGGAATCTTTAAAATGAAACTTTTCAAGGCTTAAATCATTATATTTTCTAAAAATATGTGATTTCAGCTAAAATTCGTTCCTCTCAGGAATTGTAAACCACTATTGTGATAGCACTCCCATCTCCATCCAATGAGTCATTTCAATCTATTAGTCCAAATCATGCTAGCATAGACTCCCCTACACATCAAGATCAAAGCATTCTTTCCACTCCATCCAATGATACCAAAATTTCACAACCCCTTCCAATCTTTGACCAAGATCCCATCTCTCAAGAACCTCATGATGATCCCATGATCTCTTTTTGTTTCATTCAAGATGATTCCCTTCCATCTCAAGAGAAAATTATCCTTCAAAGTCCTCCTTCCACCTCATCTAATGAATCCATACCATCTCATGATTCCATCATATCCAATGATCAAGATATGCTTTCCACAAAACATCAGGATTCCCTTCCTCATCAAGATCAAGATCAACCTCCATTCAAGGATACCCTTTCATTCCATGATGATGTCCATCCGTCTCATGATCAAGATATGCCTTTGATACCACTCCATGATGATTCCCTACCTAATAAAGAGCAAGCTAATCCATCTCCTACACCTCTTGATCCTTTTCCAAGTCAAGATCAAAGTACCCCCTTATCCCCATGTCAAGATCCTACCACACATCCTAATTCCCCTCATGACCACAATCCTCTACAAGATTCTATCACCCCTATTCAAGCTATCCATGAACCTCTTACCTATCAAATGGGTTCTCTCACTTTTATCCAAGGTGGTTTACTTGAAGATCTTGTTATTCCTTCCATATCACAACCACCTTATGATGGACTTGCATCTTGTTTCATAAACAATATATATCCTATTGGAAAACGAATGTGTCAAAGTATGAACTACAAAGGAAAAGGATTAGGCCTTCATGAACAAGGTATCCTCGAACCCCTTTTTATCCAAGAAAATCCATATTATCATGGCCTTGGTTATACACCTCATGCTTAAGACATTGGTATCCATCGTAAGTCCAGATTCCATCAAAATAAACCTAAATATCCTAGTCCATCACACCTTTCGTCTATCCTAGGTCCTTATCCTAGTTCATCAAACCTTTCATCTATCCTCGGTCCTTATCATCCAAACCCTAGTTCATCAACCCTTCCATCCATATTGGGGCCCTACATCCCTCCATCTCCTATTCATCAAGAACAACAAAGGCACACATCCTTGATGCCCTCTCAAAATTCTACCTACATATACCCATCCATAAGAACTCCATATCATTCATCTCCATCCACCCATCCCATTGCTCTTGGAAGCAATTTGGGTGCCAAATGTCAAAAGCTTCCATATCAAAATCCACATGTATCATAGGATCAACATGTCTCCTTGAAGAGCCATGCAAAAATAAAAGAAAAATTGATCCCAAGTCAAAAGAAAAATCCAAAAGGCCGCAAAGGCCCATCAAGTCAAAAGAAAAATCCAAAAGGCCGCAAAGGCCCATCAAGTCAAAAGAAAAATCCAAAAGGCCACAAAGGCCCATCAAGTCAAAAACAAAAAATTCAAAGGCCACAAAGGCCCATAAATCAAGAAGAAAAATTTCAAAGGCCACAAAGGCCCATAAAGCAAAAAGAAGAATATCAAAGGCCACAAAGGCCCATGAATCAAAAATCAAAGTCAAAAGTTATGTGGATTCCTAAAAGTCTCGTAGAAGCAATAAAATCTAAATTGGCATCCAAATTTGCTAATCCAAAAGTTTCCTCCTATCGTCCATCTAAAAACTTATCACCTTCCAAATTCATTTCTCCTCCATCACTTCACCACCCTTCAAGGTGTGTGCCAATGTTGATCTTTCCATCCTTTCCATCTATCCATCAACAAGCCTTCCAACCTCCTATCCATTATCCACCATTCATCCCCCATTATCCTCCTTTAATCCAAACCTTTGCATAAGTCCTTAGCTTCTTCCATCACAACATTAATATACCAACGTTTATGAGCCTAATCATCATTGCCATGGTTTGTTAGAGCACATATTAAAGGGATATTAGCTGTGAAACTTGATGCTTGAGTCCTTCCTCCATCTCCCTATCATGCATATATTACCTTCCATTTTTGTTTATCCCTATTCATATCCTATCTTCCATATTCCTCTTGTACTCTACACTTGGGGGCAAGTTTCATCCATCCTTTCATTCATATCCATTATCCTCTTTACATTCATCCTTTAACTTTCCACCTTTGATCTTGACAAGGTTAAGGATCTTCTTGAACATCGTATATCTTATCCTATACACTTTATCCATATCTTTCATACCATATCCTTCACCGTATCCATATTCCACCATCCTATCTTAATGCATCCTTTCTTCCCTTCCTTGGTCTTGATGAGGAATAGGGGCAAAATAATTAGGCATTGTGTCCATTTCTTATCGATCTTGATCATCCTATTCATTATCCTTATCTTTTCATTCTTCCATTCCATATCTCCTAGCTTATCAAAATCCATGTCCCATTTCCTTCCTTTGTTCTTGATGAGATTAGGGGAAAAATTACAAACACATGCTTTGGACTTCCTTTCATATCCTTATGTGCTACCATTCCATCATATTTTACATCCTTATCATTTATCCATGATTAAATCACCTCCAATGTTGGTCATCATGTTCCTTTGCAACCTTGAATCTTATCATGCAAATCATATTTAAGCCTAGCTATAAAACATTATCCAATCCTCATATTTTTTCTCAATCAATCATAAACAATCATCAATCTTATCGTACTTAGAGGAATTAGTGATCCTAAGTACTTATCATCATCATACCTTATGGAATTGATCATTCCTGGCATCCAATCAACGAACCATTATCATATTTTGACAAAGGATATGTTGCTTGTGTGACAGGTTTTGCAGTGAATCTTTCATTTTGATCTATCGTTTATCCATGGTTGCACTACCTCTAGTGTGGGGCATCTAGTTCCTTCAATCAGTCATATCACATTTCATTTCACTCCATCTTTAAAACTTAAAATAATTCCAAAAAAAAATCATAAAATGTCTTCAAAAAATCCAAAAAAAATCATAAAAATGTCCTGAAAAAAAAAAAAAAATCATAAAATGTCCCAAAAAAATCCAAAAAAAATATAAAATGTCTCAAAAAAATCATAAAATGTCCCTAAAAAAATTCAAAACCATAAAATGTCCCAAAAAATTTAAAAAAAAAAAAAATCAAAAAAATGTCCTAAAGAAAACATTTTCCAAGGTCATCAAAACTTTAAATATTTCGACATCTCAACATTATCAAACATGGCATCTTGGCATTAGAAAAGTGGATATCCAGATGCACTTGACAAACACTTGACAATTGTCTTTTAGTTTTTATCATGATATTAGTTTTTCAATGAGATCCCACTAACCAAGATTTAGAGAAGCAGCAATGTATCATGTCAATTGACACGCATGACTACTAGTTTCTCAGCGAGGTCCTGATTTTGGGATTTAGAAAAACAATGACATATCATGGTAAGGGATTTATTTGTTTTTGTATTTTCAACAATCATGCTACTAGTTTCTCAAGGATGTCTTGGAAACAAGATTTAGAGAAGCAACGACGTTTCATGATTTGTCCTTATTTTTTTTTCTACATGTGGTTGATTATGGCAAACAGACTGGGGCAAGCACACTCCTAGTATCAGTCATGATCATCCTTGTCTGTGACTGTTTGTCTTAGGTGATGGTACGACCTTGCACACCTTGATCTATGCCATATCATGGTGTTTATTGGACATTACAACAGTTCGCCCAATGATGATTAAAAGCAATAAATATTAAAATCCTATGTCAATGTTTTGAAGGATTTGGTCTAGGAACTAATATGCATCTTCTTTAGTCTTGTCATCTTCTCTCACTCATCTCATATAGGCATTGCATCCATATCATCATCCATATCTTTTGCACTAACATTTATTTGTCTCTTCATATTCTAGTCTTCTGATTAATTTCGAGAGCACACTCATGTTCTTGGAACCTATCTGTCCTCTCGAGGGGGCATACCATAACCCTCCTCGTCATTCTTCCTCATCTTATTTTGCACTAGGGCATATTCTCGACTTATTTTCTTTGTCACAATGCAACATGCTACATTATGACAAAATGGGCAAAATGTAGACACATATTAAATTGTCCTAGGCTTGCACTTTAGATTATCCAACATTGCCCCTTTCACATTCCTAATAATTAAACAATTTCACCATTTAATCATTTCAAAATCATAATCTTCATTAATTCAAATAATTCCACCATTTAATTAATCCATTTTATCTTTATTCCCCTTGATTAATTAAATAAATTTTATTTATTTAATTACGTCACTAATTAAGTCCCCTTCTTTCTAAAATTAAATAGATTCTAATTTATTTAATTTTTATCCACTATCCACTATAATTAAATAATTATTTTAATTCATTTTAATTATTCATTGGTCTTCTTCATAAATTAAATAAATTTAATTTATTTAATTTAGTCCACTCTCTTGAATTTTGAATTAAATCATTATTTAATTCAAAATGATTCTTTTTGTCACATTCCTCTATAATTGGATGGAGTGGAAAGAATGCTTTGATCTTGATGGGCAAGGGAGTTTATGCTAGCATGCTTTGGACTAATAGATTGATATGACTCATTGGATGGAGATGGTATGATGAGAGGGGATGGTTGGATGAAATCGTTAACTTGGGTGGAAGACTCATGAGGTTTATTTTGAATTATGGGAGATGAAGATAGATGCATGACATGGTAGGATTGCTCAAGATTATTTGTGTTAAAGGACATAGATTTAGGTTTCTCATTTAGCCTTTTCAAAAAATCATGGATATTGAACTTGGATGATGTAGGTTTGGGTAAGGATAAAGGCTTATGAGATAATTACATCACATCATTCAAATGTTGGGATTCAAGTTGTTTTTCAAGCTCTTTCAAACGATGGTCAAGACATTCAATCCTTTGGTTTCGTTCATAGGACATGGATGAATATGGAGGATAGCAGTTAGACATATTTGGATGATGTAGGTTTGGGTAAGGATAAAGGCTTATGAGATAATTACATCACATCATTCAAATGTTGGGATTCAAGTTGTTTTTCAACCTCTTTCAAACGATGGTCAAGATATTCAATCCTTTGGTTTCGTTCATAGGACATGGATGAATATGGAGGATAGCAGTTAGACATATTTGGTTCATATTTGGAAATGTTTTGAGCTGTTGCAAGTTACTAGGTGTGATGTTTGTTTGAAGTCAATTGTTTGTGTTCAGATTTGTGAATGTGGTGAATACGATTTGAAAATCCAGAAAACACTTGACAAACACAATGTTTTGGTGTATGCAAACACACATGAGACAAGCACAATCCTAATAGGCCAAGGGTTTGTATACTTGATATAGCCCACTGATATACCCTAGATTGGTGTTAAACACCTTTCCTTCTTGAGAGCGGATAGCTTAGAAGTTTAGTGGCATTGGCTCCCCTCCACGGCTCATTAACGTCATTCGAACACACCAACTTCGGATTCTTGGGTCATCACTTCCCAAGAACTACTATCTCTACTCAAGGGAGTCAGTAGTGAGTATCTTCGGGCATGATACTGTACCCTACACTATACCAAGCAACGGCTGAAAATGGTTGGCTTCTAAAACAATAGGTGCTTAGTTAGGGCATCTGTTTGAGTGGCCACACATGGGGCGAGAGATTAATCACCAATTAGGTGGCACTCCAGCCTAAAGAGGTTACACTCAATAGGGTTTATGGGAGTACTACTCCGTCCGTGTGACACATCCGCACTCGTGGCACTTGAACTTTCCTCAAGCACCCATTTTATATCCCGGCTGGAAGTGGCTTGGCTTTAGCCTGTTACCGGTCGAGTCATCCCTTAAGGTGAGTACTTTTTCCCTTAAGGCAGGCTCATTTCTAGAGTTGGTAACTGTTTCTCTTACACCCAAGATCGCCCGAAAGTGCGAGGGGAGAGGATACTCTGATATACCAAATCGTAAGGGTGTACAATAGATAAAATGGGTCTGGTTTTCTGATCACCGAGTTTTCACAAGGTGAGAAAATAATCACCTACCATTTGTTCAAACACAAGGTGAACCTAACTTTTTGGACAGAAATTTGTGTGTTCTAGTTTGTTTTCACTAATTTGCAGGTTACAGCCAAGAAGTCATACAAAATCCCGTCACTTTCATTTGAGCACAAAAAAATGGGCGAATAAAATATTTTAAAACAATTTCTGGGTTTTGTAGATCTCACTTTCAGCTTTCTAGAACATCAAATGGTTTTAAATTTTGTTAATATTTGAGAAAGTTATGGCCATTTTAATGATTGCTATTTTTTCAATTTAGCTTTTAAAACCCGTGTTTTTCTTTTGTCTATAATACAAAACCAGAAAACTAGAAAACCAAACCCATTTTATCTATTGTACAAATGGTAGGTGATTATTCTCTCACCTTGTGAAAACTTGGTGATCAGAAAACCATACCCATTTTATCTATTGTACACCCTTACGATTTGGTATATCGGAGTATCCTCTCCCCTCGCGCTTTCGTGCGAACTTGGGTGTAAGAGAAACGGTTACCAACTCTAGAAATGAGCCTGCCTTAAGGGAAAAAGTACTCACCTCAAGGGACAACTCGATCGGTAACAGGCTAAAGCCAAGCCACTTCCAGCCAGGATATAAAATGGGTGCTTGAGGAAAGTTCAAGTGCCACGAGTGCGGATGTGTCACACAGACAGAGTAGTACTCCCATAAACCCTATTGAGCATAACCTCTTCAGGTTGGAGTGCCACCTAATTGGTGATTAATATCTCACCCCATGTGTGGCCACTCGAACGAATGCCCTAACTAAGCACCTATTGTTTTAGAAGCCAACCATTTTCAGCCGTTGCTTGGTATAGTGTAGGGTACAGTATCATGCCCGAAGATACTCACTACTGACTCCCTTGAGTAGAGATAGCAATTCTTGGGAAGTGATGACCCAAGAATTCGAAGTTGGTGTGCTCGAATGACGTTAATGAGCCGTGGAGGGGAGCCAATGCCACCAAACTTCTAAGCTATCCGCTCTCGAGAAGGAAAGCTGTTTAGCACCAATCCGGGGTATATCGGTGGGCTATATCAAGTATACAAACCCTTGGCCTATTAGGATTGTGCTTGTCTCATGTGCGTTTTCATACACCAAAACATTGTGTTTGTCAAATGTTTTCTGGATTTTCAAATCGTATTCACCACATTCACAAATCTGAACACAAACAATCAACTTCAAACAAACATCACACCTAGTAACTTGCAACACCTCAAAACATTTCCAAAACCATCAACTAAATATGTCTAACTGCTATCCTCCATATTCATCCATGTCCTATGAACGAAACCAAAGGATTGAATATCTTGACCATCGTTTGAAAGAGCTTGAAAAACAACTTGAATCCCAACATTTGAATGATGTGATGCAATCATCTCATAAGCCTTTATCCTTACCCAAACCTACATCATCCAAGTTCAATATCCATGATTTTTTGAAAAGGCTAAATGAGAAACCTAAATCTATGTCCTCAACACAAATAATCTTGAGCAATCCTACCATGTCATGCATCTATCTTCATCTCCCATAATTCAAAATAAACCTCATGAGTCTTCCACCCAAGTTAACGATTTCATCCAACCATCCCCTCTCATCATACCATCTCCATCCAATGAGTCATATCAATCTATTAGTCCAAATCATGCTAGCATAAACTCCCTTTCCCATCAAGATCAAAGCATTCTTTCCACTCCATCCAATGATACCAAAATGTTTAATTGATATTTAGAGAGTGATTAAATAGAGTTTATGTTTTTAATATTTTTTCATAAATTTTATTTCATCATACATAGTAGTTAGATAATGTGTTTTTTTAATAAGAAATGGCTTTATAAGTTATTCATGTATAAATGAAGAACATTTTACATCAAAATCTTATTGAAGGTATCGAAATATCCTTTGATTAAATATTTACCGAATACATTTGCAAGTTGCTCATTAGTTGGTGTATAAACTAACATATATATTTAATAATATATATAAAATACGTCGAGAGATATCCTTCTCGAGGTGCCTATTTTAAATATATATATTCAAATTTTCACATAAAAATTGAATAGGCGCCTCAAGAAGGATATCTCTCAGCGTATTTTATATATATTATTAAATATATATATGTTAGTAAATATAGTTAGGGTTGGGGTAATAATTGGGGTTAAGGTTATCAGGATTAGGGTTATAGTTATGTTTTGGATCAAGTTTAGGGTTAGGATTATGGTTAGGTTGGGGTTAAGAGATATAATTAGGCTTAGGGTTCAAGTTAGGGTTAGGGCTAGAGATATAGTTAGGGTTTGGGTTAGGGTTAAGAGATATAGTTAGGGTTAGAATACGGTTAACATTATAGTTATGTTTTGGATCAAGTTTAGGGTTAGGATTAGAGATAATATCAGGATCAAGAATAGGGTTACAATTATGGTTATGGTTAGGGGTGGGGTTAGGGTTAGGGTTAGCGTAAGGGTTAGGATATGGGGTAGGGTTAGGGTTAGGGTTACAATTAGGATTAAGGTTAACATTATGAATAGGGTTAGGGTTATGATTAGGGATAGGAAATGGGTTAGGGTTAGATATGTAGTCCTAACCCTAACCCCAAGCTTGATCATACAACCCTAACCCTAACTCTAAGTTCATAGTAACCCTAATTTAACTCTAAGATGTTAAACCTAATTGAACCCTAACCCTAATACTAACTCTTGCTAAACCCTAACCATAACCCTAATTAAACCCTAACCATAACCCTAACCCTATATGAACATTAATCATAATTAAAATATATTTGTAACCCTAATTAAAGTCTTACCCTAATTTAACCATAATGACAAACCTAACGCTAAGTGAACACTTTAACCATGATTAATATCTAAACTTGACCCTAATTTTACCTTAAACCTAACACTCACCCTTACCGCTAAACCTATTTGAATATTATTCCTAATCCTAACCCTAATTGAGCCATAACCTAGGAATCCTACTAGGGTTCAAGGTTAGGTTTAGGGTTAAGATTCTATTAGAACACCAACCCCAAGCTTTAGATCTTAAAACCCTAGCCATAACTCTAAATCTGATTGAATCATAACTCTAATTGAATTATAATTATAATTGAACCCTAACCCTTATTAAACCATAACTCAACCTAATATTAACCCTAAACCTAATCCTAATTGAACCCTAACGTTAATTAAACTCTAACCCTAGAACTCTAAGCCATTATTGAAGCCTAACCCTAATCAAACCCCAACCCTAATCCTAATACTAACCCTTATCCTAATTGAACCATGTCTATAATTGAATTATAACCTTAAGTGAACCCTGAACCTTATATTGACCAATCCTATTTGAATCCTAACCCTAACCTCAAGCTTTATTGTATAACCCTAACACTAACCTTGATTGAAACCTAACTATCATCATAAATGAACACCAATCCTAATCAAACACTAACCCTTATTATTTAACCTTAACTCAAATATAACCCTAACACTAACTTTGAATGAACTCTAACCCTAATTAAAATGTAACCCTAACCCTAATTGAACCTTAATTGTAGATTTATAACTCTAATCATAACCCTAAGTGAAAACTAATCCTAATCAAACCCTAACCCTAACCCTGATTGAATACTAACCCTAATTGAATTCTAACCCTAACCATACTTGAACCCTAATCAGAATCCTAGCACTAACCCTTATCCCAATTCAACGCTAACTCTAATCCAGCCATAACCCTAACCTAATATTAACCCTAAACCTAATCCTAATTGAACCCTAACCTTAATTGAACTCTAACCAATTGAACCTTAACCCTAGTCCTAACCCTTATTAAACCCTAACCCAAAAACCTTATTGTAATCCTACTTGAACCCTAACTCTAATCCAACCATAACCCTAACCTAATATTAAACCTAAACCTAATCCTAATTGAACCCTAACCTTAATTGAACTGTAACCTTAACCCTAGTCCTAACCCTTATTAAGCCCTAACCCTAACCTTGATTGAACACTAACCATAATTGAACCATAATCAAAACCCTAACACTAACCCTTACCCCATTTCAACCCTAACCTTAACCATAATCCTAATTGAATCCTACCCCTAATTGAACCATAATCGCAACCTTCACCCTAATTAAACATAAAAGCACAAGGTGCTCGTGGACCATACAGCCAACCAACAAAAACTTTCCAAGTCCCTTGGAAACATATTGCATCAACCTTGCTTGTTCATTCACCTAAAAAACAACTTCAAATTGTCTTGGACTGCTTCTTCATTTCTCTTGAATCTTTGTCTTGTATTTGTCTTCAACTCTGTCTTCATCACCATCTTCACTTTGTCTTTTCCATCTTTCTTTTCTACCTATCAGGTTCACAATCATCTTCTCTTTTGAAAGGACACAGGAAAGCCCTTTTACCAATCTCAACTTTCCACTAACTCTTCCTCAACCAAAGGACACAGGATTGTCCTTCCACTTTGCTTTTCCAAGAAATCTTTCATCTTTTCTACAATTCATCCTTGACCTTCTCTGACCAACTTGTCTTCATCTTTTCATCTCCCCATCTACTCCCATCAGTGGAGTACTCTTCAGGCTACAAACTCAAGTGCTTCACAGATAATTATCCATCTTTCTTTATTGCTCCACCACACAACTCACCAACTCAACAAACGATCCATCTTACCCAATAACAGATCTTGTCCAAGATGCCTCACTCTCTTTACCTTGCACCTTCTACCCAGCTTAATCTCCATTGGAGGATGGTGGCCATAGACCTCAGGTTGTCTGCCCACACACAACTTAGAACTCTTCCTCTCTATAGCTTAGATGGATCAAGCACCTGCAACCAAACTCAACAACAACTTCAACAAACCAAACCATCAGAATCAGTTAGCTCTAATACCAATTAATGCAAGAGTATCTACGAAAAACACCAATCATCTAGGGTACTCAAGACCCAAACTCAAACTGAGAAGATCACTTAAACCAATCCATCAAAAATCCACTTTTCATTCAACAAAATCCATCAAGATACAAGGCTACCAATAAGCCAAATCACCACATCTATTTTCCAATCCCTTAACAGACTCCATTTCATCTTTACCATCATAAAAATGGTTGTAATAACACAAAACCGGATTAGAAAAATAGAACCATTCATCTCTTTCACTATTCATTCTTTCACCCTTCAATACAACTCTCTTCTCAAGGAAAATAGTCAACTAAACATACATTCTTTCTTACAAGCTTTTATCAGGCTTTCAAGAACCTCAAATCATCATGCTTTGACTAAAACAACCTAATACATTCTTACAAAGAATACTGAACCATCAGACCTTCCTATTTATATAGTCAAGACACCATTCACTACATAGGATTTATGTTGAGCTCAAACACATTAATTCAACAAGTATTGCATCCAAACCTATTCTAATCCTTAGATACTCCTTTACTACCATTATTTAATCAGTTATAATACAAAAACAATCATTAGATCTTTGCATTCACAGTATTACACCTTTTTGCAATAACAGACCCAAAACCCTTGTAGCACTACATTATGACAAAAGCGGGTGTATCAAGCAACCCTTATTGAAACTCCTTGAACCAAAAATTCCATTAGGAACCCATTTCTATCCATTTCAACATACTTCAAAAGAAACTACACTTATTTTGATAAATATAAGTGAAACAATACACTATTCGCTGGTAAAGAGCCCTAATTAGGCCATTTTACCAAAAGAAGTAGTCGTAAAACACCATCCAAATACCAAATGACTTCAAACAATCCTAATTCATGTTTCAAAACTCAAGATTCAACCATTTTCAGGAGTAATTAGGCTCAAATATACGATGATCAATCAAACCCTTAATTATAGGCTTTTTCAACACAAAAATGAGGGTTTATTGAATTTGAACGTTGCAAACCTTATTTCCATCTGCCACCTCTTCAAAAAATTCATATTATGTCTTCTTATGCTCTAGGAACCATTTCCAAGCCTCTACAACTAATGTTTCTCCAAATCCTTGATTGTAGCCACTTCTCATGCATGGAATTTTTTGTATTTTCCCTTGTAGCAGCAACAAACTCCATATTCCTGACTTACCTGCTCCTTTTCAACACACACAATATTTAAGGCATCCTAAATATACACTAAACAATCCATTCTACCATTTTACCAACCCTACAATGGTGGGATGGGAAATATAAATCTTATGAGACTCTCAAACCCTTGATAGGGTCTTCAGGCCAGACCACATAATTTGGCCTCTAAAACTAAAAGAAACCATTTCAAAACACCTCTAAAAGATTGCTAACACCCTACACTAAGTAAAAAAACAAATAAATAGCCTTTAGACTGTTGTACAACATGTACAAGGGCTGGTTCAAAAGAATAAAACACTGTAAAAACAGGAAACAGAGAACTTTATTTAATAATATGTCTCAAGAATACAAATTTGCCTTTCCTCACGCAATACAATGCTTTATATAGATTTTTACAACCATTAAGGCCACTACCTTTTCAATTTCAACTAACTAACTACCTTCTCCAATGAGGTGTCTCTTCACATTCTTGTCATTTTGTGCACTTTTACATTTTTACATCTTTTGCATTTGTGACATTTTTTTCAAACTTTCATTTTTTGACCTCCTAGACACCTATAAAGACTGAATTACAATTGAATGGGCCCTCACATGGCCATTTACAATGCTTTACATCTGAAAATTTAAATTTTACAAAAAATGTTTGATGGAGACATAAAAGCATAAGGTGCTCCTGCACCAAAATACCATCCACCATCGGTCTCAAAAATTGGCAAACATCTGTAGATTTCTACACCACCTCATTGATATTCTTGGTTTTTTTGCAGGAATGGGTTGGTTGGTGACAGGGTCAACAAAATAAGGTGCAAGATGGGCTTTTGTTATTTTAAGGTCCAAAATTTGTTTGTAGGAGAGACCATCAGAATAAAATTGTTTCCTCTCCTCTCGCTATTGTTGATGTTTGTCTAAGTCCACATCAATGGACCTAACGGCATCAATAACGTTTTACATCACAAATGCAAAACACCTCAAGTGTGGTGGAATCAATGCTTCATTTTGAATAGCATTGATTTGATCTTCAATTGATCTAGTGTTATCACTGATCCATGCTCACAAGTGAGCCTCATCGGATCCAAGTGGTGGAGGTGGGGGGTTATGAGGTGGAGGGGGTGGAGGGGGTGGAGGTGGAGGGTGTTGAGGTGAAGGGGGCTAAGGTGGTGGATTGAGGATATCCTCAATATCAAATTGATCCATGATCTATATAAGTGAACTTGCAAAACTTATACAAAATTAAACAAGAAATAGTGAAATTTTAAATTTACATGAGTGTTTAAATAGTATGCATACATACACATACATACATCATTCAACTTGGTCATACCTACAAATTTCAGAATTGAAGATCTAACTATGTAATTTTAATACATGTACATACTAAAAAATAAACTTAAAACATACGCAAAAATCTAAATTTCTAGGTAAATTTAAATCCCCTTAAACCATGTTCTTAAAAATCCCCTTAATCTATGATATAAATGACCTAATTGAGTACAAATGAAAAAATGTGTAAGGCTCATTTATTTCTAAGGCATGCCAATTTTTAAAAAATTGTTAATTTGTGATGTGAAATCTCATTAAAAATTAGATTAAATTAGGTTTAATTATGATGGCTTAAGGGGTTCTCGTAGGATGGCTTAAGGGGTCGTAATAGGATGGATTAAGAGGATCTATGAATTAAGGATAGCTAGGAAAAAATGATGGCTTAATGGGATAACATTCAGTGAAGTTTCCCAAGGCAACCAAATTTCTTTAAGTTACATATATACTATTTTTTTAAATGAACATTTAGGAGGTATTAATAACATATGATGGCCTCCTATTATTAATGTATAATCACTTTACCATGATGGAAAGCAAGGGGATCAAATTTGGTGACTTTGGTGTGGCACATGTACTTGAGTAATACAATTTAGTAGGAATTTAGAGGTGCATATTTACATTATACACTTGTTCATTAGATCTCTTCATTAACATCTTTGTGCTCAAGGAATGACAACAATCTTGTTTGATAATTATAGGTGCTTGGCTTGTGACTAAGATACTTATCTAGTTCTTCTCATCTTGTCTTGAAAACATTTGTAGGATGACTTAAGGGATCGTAATAGGATGGATAAAGGGGATCTATGAATTAACTATCCTAGGACAAACTGATGGCTTAAGGGGACACAATTTGGTGAAGTTTCCCAAGGCAACTGAATTTCATTAAGTTACATTTATTATTTTTTTTAAAGTATATTTAGGAGGTAATTAATAGCATATGATGGCCTCCTATTGTTAATGTATAACCATTTTATCATGATGGCAAGCAAAGGGGATCAAATTTGGTGAAGTTGGTGTGGCACATGTATTTGAGATACAATTTAGTAGGAATTTAGAGGAAAATATTTGCATTATACACTTGTTCATTAGATCTCTTCATTAGCATTTAGCATCTTTGTGCTCAAGGAATGACAACAATCTTGTTCGCTAATTATATGTGCTTGGCTTGTGACTAAGATACTTGTCTAGGTCTTCTCATCTTGTCTTGAAAATAATCGTAGGATGGCTTAAGGGGTCATAATAGGATGGATTTTAATGAGATATATGAATTAAGGTCCTAGGAAAAAATGATGGCTTAAGGGGATAAAATTTGGTGAAGTTGCCCAAGGAAACCAAATTTCATTAAATTACATATACTTTTTAAATTACAAACTTGTTTTTCTTTTTCACGCAGAACTTTATCACAAATGGGTCAAGACACATATGCACATAGATCCCTAATAGTTGCATTAGAATTAGACTAGGTTGCTTTGGAAAGACTAGGTCATACAATGAAACCTTCTTCAAGACCAAGCCACAAACATGAACTTGTTTGCATAAGCTCAGATTGTTCGCTCTTAGTAAATGAATGACCTCCTCACAATTTATATTATGTTGAAAAATGGGCTCACATTTGAATCAAACTTAAGCTTTAATGAATCACGGATCTAGTCAAAATATTTATAGTTAGGAATTTTTTCGAATACCATAAAATTTGACTACTAAATTGTAACCACAATTTGAACTTATCATTGAACAATGGGTCATCCCACAATAATGGGTTACACTTTTTGGCCAAACTTGACATTGAAATCAACATTTTCAGAGAAAACTTCATTTTCTGACACTTATAGTAGGTAAACTATTAGGAATTTGGAAATTATGTAAAATAGTGATTTGTGAGGTTTTGTCTATAGATTTTAAATGTACTTTAAAAAAAAAAAATGAAATTAAATTGTAATTTTTTTGTGTCTCCTTTGATAACTAGGTTTTAATAGTAAACAACATTTTTAAAAAGTGGTGTGTACTTCAACTCACATAACTTTTTTTCTACAAAGGATAAAATTTTGATTCTTTTGAATTTAGGTTGGTAACACAAGTACCTAGTGCTTTCATTTTGTTTCATAGCATTTTGTTGAATATTTTCTTTTATTTAAGTTTTGTCAAAACATTTATAATTTAGACATAGGTGCACTTTGGCTCGCATAACTTTTTGGTATGTATTGAAATTCAATTTTTCTTTTTTTAGAACAAGGAGATCAATACCTAGAGTATATATTTTTCAAAAAAATCCTTAAATTTACTATTTTTCCACAATGATTTTTCATCGAACTTGATGTTCGGTGAAAAACCTATGTACAATAAAACTAAAAAATAAAATATAAAATAAAAACAAAATATATTAAATTTATAGTTGTTGGAAAGCACATTTCGATCACTACAATCATCCAACTTGGTTTATCAAGTTGACTCCATTTGCACCTCCTTCCCAAGCTTTGATAGTCAAAAAAATGCATAAATTTTGAAATGGTGGAGGGGAAGGTGAAAAAAGGGGGGTTCATTTGAACCCCCCTTATATGGTGCAAGAGGGGGTTCATTAGAAAGAGGGGGTTCATTAGAAGGGGAGGGGTTCATTCAGGGGGGTTCATTAGAAGGGGAGTGGTTCATTCGAACCCCCTTCATTAGAAGGGGTAAACTAGTTTAAATTTTTTGATGGGCATTTCTAATTTTTCTTCATTTGAAAAATTGTAACCCACTATTGTGGGTTTACCCCAATTTGACAATGTATTCAATGAAATTTATAGTTTTACATTACTTTACCTATCACTTTAGGATCCATCATAGTACTATTTAATATGTAATCATCCTAATTTGTTCCAAAACATGGTTAAATGGTCATATATTTAAAGTTATTATTAATATAGGAATAGCTTTTACAAGGAAAATTGTGATAAACAATAGGCATCACTTTACTAAGTACAATTACACTTGGTATAATAAATACTAGCTTGGGGTTTTACATATGGTTTTTGGTTCCCATGTCTGGTGAAGGGATTACTATTACTATAGTTACGAATAAAATTATGATTTTGGCTATCTTGTTACTATTTGAGTATATGATTTACTTGCATAATATTGTTGATTCTCTAAGTATGGAATTTTTGATGAGGATAATTGAGATCATTGAATGAATATTTCTAACCATGTTGTATAGTGCTATTAGGGATCTTTGGGAGGGATGATTTATGCCTACCCTCAATATTTCAACTATGCTAGCTAAGGAGTTTTAGTATGATACTATTGAGATTGTATTTGATTATTTTAAGACCATTAAATTAGACTAGGATATGATATCTATCATTGAATCATAGATCAATAACTAAATATATGAAAATGGGGTAGTATTTCAATAAAATTGTCCTTTTCTAAATTATTGTCAATAATTTATGATTGATGGTGTTATTAAATTAAGGACTAAATAGTTGTTTTGGTTGAATAAAGAAACATTCATAATAATATTTTGAGGATAATTGATTTAAAATTAGGAGATTTGAATCTTAGTGTTGGAATAGTAGTTGATTTGTTACTAGAATAACCCTAAAAAAGTGCATGTACTTTGACTCAAGAATGATACCTAAAGTCTAGTATTGTTTCCTTTGAGAATCTCTAAATGGTTATGGATTTTTGTGTTAGGTAAAAAATTTTATATAGTTAAAAATGTGTATATTGATTTGCAATTTAATATCCATGTATACCTAGCTTGAGAGTTTTTAAATACTTCTTAAAGGAGGTTCAAGGATTACATCGGTAGAAAACTATATGCATATGCTAATATGTTAGAGAGTATGTGTTTGTGCATGGGTATATATGGATGCCATGTGCTACAAATTCTAGTTGTACGTGGCTAAATAATGGAATGAAATAAACTAAGACAAATCTATAATTTTTCCTAAAGAAAATTGTGTGATTTTGAAATAATTGCATACAAGTTTAGGGCAAAAAGCCAATGCAAATGAAAATATCAACAGATTTTTAGTTTTCAAATACAAAGTAGGGTTATAAAATTTAAAACAAATATACACATATAAATTAGAAAATAAAGGAAAAAAGTAAAATAGCAAACACCAAATAACAAAAAAGTGAGAAAAATGGAAAAAAAACCATACCTGGTGTGATTGCACACTGTAAATATCTTTCTCCTCACCCAGGATCTCGTTCTGGTTGCACAACAGTTGCAAGTGTAAAATGAACTCGCAAGCCCTTTCAAAAAAAAAAAATCTACGAAATGGAATCCCACTTATTACAAATCAGGATCTTGTTTTATAGGAATCGGGATCTCATTTTTTTAAAATCAAGATCCCATTTCTTGAATCTAGGTTCTAGACCCCAAAACTAAATAGAATCTTGATTTTTAAAATACAGGATCCCATTTTAAATTTAGGCTCAGGACCCTAAAGCGTAACATTGTCCCGATTGCTAAATAACAGGATCCCCATTTTTTTTGCCCGATTTCAGGATTTTTTCTAAGGCCGAAACTTCCACCTTAAATGGACTCATCTTTTTGCTTTCACCCTTATCTACTTTAGGAATTTCCAACCCTTAGGGTTGGGGATTTCTTGGGCATCCAACCCAAAGGGTCGGACTATCATGTCAATGTCCACAAGAGTGTTTTTTGCAATTTTTCAAACAAAATGCAATCATGAGCATGCTCTCCATTAAAGGTTTTCATGTTTTTCAATGTTGAGTTAAAAAATACCACAATAACTTTGAGCTCTCTCTTATCTTTCTAACCATGTAATTTTTTCATACATTTCAAATATGTTAAGGTTTTGGTCTTTAATTTATTTTGCTAATGCCTCCATTTTTTGTCAAAAACCTACATAAGGTATTTTGGTTTCAATTTTTACCCGTTCATAAAAATTTGAAACAAATTATATTTTTACAAGCTAGACGAGCTTATTTTCATGTTAAAAAAATGATTAGTTTCCAAAAAATTTAGGGGGCGCACACTTAACATTTTGTTTTTCAGGATGTGCCCACTTTGAAAATTAGTAAACAATCATATATTCATTTAAAATTTATAGCTAAAAAAATCAAGCATAAGGTACATGGTTTTAGTTAAATTTTCCCAAAGTGATTTTTGAAACACTAAAAAAAAGTTAACATTTTAGATAAGCCACACTAGACACTATGTTATGTCTTTTATTATAAAATTGGGAGTACTTTGTGTGTCCCCCTATTTGAACCCCTTAATCTTCACCATTTAAAAAAAAAGTAGTTTAGAAAGCATATTCAAAATGTTATGACTTGTTCTTATTGTGTTTTAAGAATAGGGTTGAGGGTATAGGGTACAAGGATG
Organism: Sequoia sempervirens; assembly: GCA_007258455.2. Lineage (NCBI taxonomy): Eukaryota > Viridiplantae > Streptophyta > Pinopsida > Cupressales > Cupressaceae > Sequoia > Sequoia sempervirens. The sequence goes on from VDFB02336565.1 coordinate 132,906, forward strand.
AGGGTTGAGGGTGTAGGGTTTAGGGTTTAAGTTATAGGGTTGAGGGTTGAGAGATTATGGCTAAAGTATAGGGTTGAGGGTATAGGGTATAGGGTAGAGGGTTGACGGTTTACAGTTGGGGGATTAATTATTGGGTTTAGGGTTTAGGGTATATAAGGGTGAGGGTATAGGGATGAGGGTTGATGTTATAGGGTTTAGGGTTTAAGGTATAGGGTTGAGGGATTAGGGCTTAAGTAATAGGTTGAGGGTATAGGGTAGAGGGTTGAAGGTTTACAGTTGAGGGATAATGTTTAACTCATTGAGTGTATAATATTAAGTGTGTAAGGTATAGGGATTAGGGTTTAGGATATTGGGTTTAGGGTTTACGGTATGGATTGAGGGTATAAGGCATAGGGTGAAGGGTTGGGAGTGTATGGTTTAGGGCTTAAGTATAGGGTTGAGGGACAATATTCAAGGTTTAGGGTATAAGGGTGAGGTTATAGGGTATAGGGATGAGGGTTGAGGTTGTAGGGTCCAGGGTTTAAGGTATAGGGTTGAGGGTTGAGGGATTAGGGCTTGAAAATGATTAAAGGACTTGAAAATATTATTAATGGTTGCTTGTGTTGTGTTGTTACACTTATGACCTTGTTGATGATAACAATAAGTAGTAAGGGATGCTTGTCTTGTCATCATATTTGACATTGATCTTAGAAAAATGATGGTATCCACACTATAATATGGAATGCACTAACATTCCATTTCCAACTTGGATGTGCTTAAGGATTATGCGCTAATGAACCATGTAAAGGGGGAAGATGCTTGCAATAAGGTTGTGACCACTTCCCGTTTTGCAAGCTGCTCTATGTGTATGTATGTGATATACGTATAAGTTGGTTCTTATGCGGATGTTGTGGATTAAGTCTTATACTTTGGCATGTGAACTACAACATCTTTGATTCTCAAAAAGGGATACACACGTAGGTCCATCTCAAATGAACCCTCGAAGATCAAGTCTAGGTCGAGTGATTTGTCTAGTTGTGTGAGTTTATCTTATTCAGTGCAAGATCATACATTTGTGGTGTATGACTACTACATATGCTATGATTGAATAAGATTATGAAACTAGCTATTCTATTTGAAAATAAATTACTTGATTAATAAGATGATATTGACAGTGTAATCAAATATATATTTATAATGAGACGTGGCTGTCACATAATCCTATGGCCATTCAACCCAACTTCTATGGACTCTTAACTCAAAACTCTATGTGTTGTAGGTATAGAAACACATGCAAATACAAGCATACAAGTCCAAACATGTAACAACACATACACAGGACAGCTAGTTCGCAGGCAAACAACAAACAAATCGAGGATTTGTAACACTAAATCACACATGGATTAGCCCATTCAAAGGAACAGCTTCAGAATGAACTGTTCATTATTTCCTTAACTGAAAATTAACCTTCATTTAAATACATTGGCTGGAAATTACAAAAGAATGAGCTGAAATTAACTTCCCCTGTTTTCTCTTTGATACTGTTCTGCAGCCCCACACATAAGATGAATATCTCCAATTTAGTGATGACTCAGTCTTACCTCCTGTAAATGATCCCTATTCTTTCTCCTTGCGTGGGATCATTCACTATCCCGTGTGAGGCAATCAACACTTTCTGAGAAATTTCTGAGGCAAATCAACACTTTCTTCACAAAGAGGACAATGGAGATAGTCAAGTTATTGGAGAGTGGTGAGTGTTTTCGATTCATATTGCCTGGGACTAATCAAATCTACATGGTTAATTTGTTTATTGACCCTGAAAATTGACAGATGCTTCAAAAGGAGAATATGTATCTACATCCAAGTCACAAATACAAAACGGTCTATGAAAATCAGTATTAAACCGAACACAACATAAACTCCAAATAGAAAAAATCTCATCAAAACAGTGAGTAACTCCTACGAAATGGGTGCCTCTGAGTGCTATCAAACCAACATTCTTGAGTATGTGAAAATTCCATTGCGATTCAAGATTTATTAATCTCCTATCTAATACGCAGATTATTTATTTCTGAAAATTAATTCTGACAATGTCGAAAACCAACACAAGCTACCTTCACCAATAAAAACTCACAAGAATAGAAAGAAAAACATTCACAATAATGAACCTGATATTTTGGACAAATTTATAGGCTTGGAAAAACTCCCAGAAGGAAAACCATACTTGAGATGAGGAATTATATTAAACTTATTAAATTAAAGAATACAAACTGCCTCTTCTTGTGAGCTCCGGCAATATTCTTCTCCGGAAATTCTTCCCTCAATTTCTCCTGCTGAAATTCCACAGCTGCTATCCCCAACGCTATCACTGCGCCCTTGCTAACACTGCAAAACTATTTGCTCTCACTGCAAATTTACTACTTGCTAACACTGCAAGTCTTTCTCAAGTATCTCTACTTGCTATCACTGCAAGTCTACTTGTTGTTGTTGTCGTGTTCTCCAATTGCCCATTGATCCCCTTTTATACTTTTCTCATTGGAAAACCAATGGCCATGATTTAATCTCAATCAATGGCTAAGATTAAATAGACTCTAAAAACCCTAACTAACTGGATTCTAGAAGTCTCTAGGAGAATCAATTTATTTAATTACATAATTATCTAGACAACTCAGCCCTTTTCTGGAGGTTTCTAGAAAATAATTAAATAATTAAATGACACTTCTAGACAATGGAGACACCTGTCCAAGCTACATAAATTAACACTCCCTGTGGCCGAGGTGTGCATGACACCCAACATCTCTGAAGAGATGAGATTTAAGCCTTCCCCAATGCCTTAGTCAGAAAATATATCACGCTACGATGCAGCCAGGTATATCTTTATTAGCTTCTGAACAATCGGCTGTACACAATCTACGATGAAATGATATCGATGTCTATATGCTTAGACCTATCGCTAAACACAGTTCTCGATCCAACTTGATGCAACTCGATTATGCAATCTTATCACGTAGTCTCAACCCTCGACCAAACAAGGGCCTCGGCCAACTTCGACCATATAAGCCTCACCGCATTAAGCCATGCTAGGCTGCTGTGATGCGCCTGCGAACTCAGAAACCACCGGAACTTACGCTCTGTACGTACCAGAGAGAACAGCTCACGATCCCAGGCTAAAGCAACACTGCCACGGAAGTGCTTTCACGATACGGTATGCTGCTGCCTTGATCTGGCGTCGGTGTAGCTATCAGCACGATACCATCACCTCGGTATGTTTGATTCCATACTCGATTGTACCACGCAAATACCGCAACACATGCTTTGCTGCCGTCCAATGCACTCTCTTCGGCTCCACCATGAACTGACTAAGAGAGTTTACTGCAAAGGATATATCTGGCCTGGTGTTGACCAAATACATAAGAGACCCAATCAACTGCCTGTATAAGGTGGGGTCTACATCCTCCTCTCTGGATGTCTCTACCTTCTTCCAATTCGTGATCATAGGAGTAGACATGGCTCTGCAATCCTCCATCTCGAACCTCCTCAAGATTTCGATGCAGTATTTCCCTTGTCCAAGGAAAATCTCTCCAACTGTCTGCCATACCTCCATGCCTAGAAAGTAGTGCATAAGCCCCAAATCCTTCATCTCGAACTCTGCTGCAAGGTCCCTCTTGCTTTCCTCTATGAGCCCTAGTGAACCTGTTAAAAACAAGTCGTCCACATAAAGAACAAGAATGGAACCTCTTACAACCACCAGAGTAGTGGGGTTAATACTTCTTCGCTCTTCCGCAGGCCCATTCCACGCGAAATTATCTATCAATGTGGCTCATACACCCATGCCGCAGGGCTTTGCTTGAGTCAGGTACAAAGCTCTTCAATCTGCGCACCGCGTGGTTTTCCCGCTGCTTTGTGTGCCACAAAATCCCCTACAGTTTGTTCTATGTATACCTCCTCTTTCAATTCACCATTAAAGAAGCGCGCCGTCTTGACATCCATCGATGGATGCGCCATCCCTATCGTCTTTGCAGAGATCCGCGACTTCGTATAGAGAGTATACCCTAGCCAGCACGGAGCAAATGTCTCTGGTCAATTCCTCGCCACGAGAACCCCTTGACCTGGAAAACCTTGTATTTCCTCCGTGCTACCATCACGCCCGGGTCAGCGATCTTATAGATCCAGCGTGATCCAACCACTGCCCTATCTGTCGGTCTAGGCACAGCCTCCCACACATCGTTCTGCACTATTGAGGTATACTCCTCAACCATTGCATCTTGCCACACTTGTTGCTGTGCAGCCTCCTGATAGCTAGAAGGTTCACTATCTACCAACTGACTAACTAATGCCATATAGTCATCATACCTGGCTGGTTGTCTCCGTTGTCTACTACTCATCCTAGGAGCTCCACAAACTCCTGAGTATCACTTTGTGACTGTTGGTTCTTGCTACCAACTGTAGAGGATGAAGTATCAACCTCCATATCACCCTGATGCATCTCTTGGATCTGCTGCATCTGCTGCTCCATACTCGGCGAATTCTCAGCACCTGAGCTTGTGCATGTACTAGTAACTGTACTCGAGCTTCGCTGTCCATGATCTGGTTGAACGATCCTTGGAGCTTCCACTAACTGCTCACTCTGATCATCTGCTGGCAAATCTCTGGACCTCCTGAATGCCTTGTCCTCCATGAACTTGACATCACGCCTAACTATAGTCCTCCTGGTCCCTAGAATAAATATCCGATATGCCTTTGAGGTTTCACTGTACCCCACAAAGTACCCCTTCTCTGCAGTTTGATCTAACTTGGAACGTGTCGCACCTGGAATGTGACAATACGCCAAACTCCCAAATATCTTGAAGTGGCTGACATCTGGCTTCTTCCCTGAGAACGCCTCCTCTGGTGTCATCTTGCCCAATACCTTATGTGGAACCCTGTTTTGTATGTACACTGCTGTACTGCATGCCTCTGCCCATAAGTAACGTGGCATATCCTGGTCATACAGCATAGCCCTTGCCGCCTCTGATATAGACCGATTCTTCCTCTCAGCAACCCCATTCTGTTGTGGGTTGTAAGGAACAGTCCACTCTCTCTTGATTCCTTCCCTGGTACAGAACTCCTGGAACTCTTTCCCTTTGTACTTGCCTCCATTGTCTGAAGAACCTTTATCTTCCTCCCTGTGAATTCTCCACAAGAGCTTTGAACTCTTGGAAAGAATGAAAACCTCATCCTTGGTCTTCAAGAAGTATATCCAGTCTTCCTGGAAATCATCAATAAAAGTAACAAAGTACTCATATCCTTTGAGAGACTTCGTCGACATTGGTCCACATATGCGAATGTACTAGATCAAGAACACCCTTGGATCTAGTGTCACTCCTTGGAAAAGTTGCTTTAGCAAACTTCCCCAACACACATCCCTTACATACATCATCATGCTCTGTGCTCACCTCAGGAACACCTGTCACTGTCTCACGAAGCAATTTAAGTGCTCCATGATGTATATGGCCCATCCTCCTATGCCATAGCTCTCCTTGATCTCTAGAATTACTGCTGCTCATCAGTGCCTTATGAGTATCAAACTGCAACCTGTAAAGCCGGCCGCTCCTAACTCCAATAGCTATGGGTGATTTCCAATCCTTGTGCTTAATTAACACACTTGCCCCTCTAAAGAGTACATTGTAACCTTTATCCTGAAGGACAGATATGGAAATCAAATTCATACCTAAGCCTGGCACATGCAACACATCATGAATGGGAATCCGCTTACCATTCTCCCTCTGAAATAGAACAGTCCCTTTCCCAACTGGATTGAGCTTGGACATGTTCCCCATAGAAATCTGCATTCTGATGTCCTCCTCCTTATAGCTGGAGAAGTACTCTCTAACTCCTGTCATATGAAATGACGCCCCACTATCTATATACCAAACACCCTGTGAGGTTGAGCTAGCCATACAAGCTATGAGAGCGAACTCATCCTCCATTCTACTAGAGAGCTCATCTGCACTTGCTGAAGCTGCTGTCTGCTTCTTGCCTTTCTTCCTTTGCGGGCAATCGCTGACATAGTGGCCAAACTCGTGACAGCCATAGCACTTGACTTTAGATAGGTCCTTCTTCTTCTCACCTTGTGGATTTGATCCTTTACTAGACCCCTTCTTTGCTTTCCCTTTTCCTGCAAGGGCAACGTTCTCCTGTTCCGCCTCACTTTGCTGACTCTTGCTACTGGTCCTACTGACAAGACTTAGTCTAAGCTCCTCCTGAGTGAAGTCACTCCAAAGTCGATCCCAACTTGGCAAGGTGTCTCGTCCATTAATAACTTGAACAAAGACATCCCACTGCTTAGTAAACCCATTTAGGGCTATCCGCACTAGCTCGTCATCACCTAGATTATCTCCAACAGCAGCCAACTCATCTTTGACAAGTCTGAGTCTGGTGAGGTAACTTGTCACGTCCTCTCCCTTGTTCATCCGAGTAGTCCTCAACTTTTCTTTGAGAATCAGCTTCCGATTAGTGGTAGCATTCTGGTACAGATTCAGAATGGCATCCCACATCTTCTTTGCTGTATCTAACTCTGCGACATGTGGAACAATATGATCCTTGACACCATCAAGAATCATCCTCCTCGCCTTGGCATCTTCCTTCTTATATGCTAAGAGCTGTGCTGGATCTGTAGGTACAGGTACAACACTGGTCACATATTCCTTGATCCCATTCTCTTCCAGCAACAAAGAAATTCTGGCTTTCCGGACACCAAAATTTGAGGCTCCATCCAATCTGTCCTGATCTCTTAAACCTGCTGAGGCCATCTCAAAAGATAAAAGAAAACAAATAATAGTAATAATTCTGAAGAGGCAGGATCTTTCCTTCCTGTGTTGAGCCTTATCTGCCCTCAGATCAGCTCTGATACCATGTGAAAATTCTATTGCAGTTACTGATTATTAATCTCCTATCTAATACATAGATTATTTGACTCTGGAAAATTAATTCTCAGCAAATATCGAAAAATAACACAACTGCAACTTCACCAATAAAAACTCACAAGAATAGAGAAGAAAACATTCACAATAATGAACACAATATTTTTGGACAAATTGTCCGTGGAAAAACCCGAAGGGAAAACCACTACTGCAGATGAAGGAATTATATTAAACTTCAGCAAATTAAGGAATACAAAGCTGCTTGCCTCTTGGCAGAGCTCCGGCAATATTCTTCTCCGGAAATTCTTCCCTCAATTTCTCCTGCTGAAATTCCACAGCTGCTATCCCCAACGCTATCACTGCGCCCTTGCTAACACTGCAAGACTATTTGCTCTCACTGCAATTCTACTACTTGCTAACACTGCAAGTCTTTCTCAAGTATCTCTACTTGCTATCACTGCAAGTCTACTTGTTGTTGTTGTTCTCCAATTGCCCATTGATCCCCTTTTATACTTTTCTCATTGGAAAACCAATGGCCATGATTTAATCTCAATCAAATGGCTGAAAATGGACAGATGCTTCAAAAGGAGAATATGTATCTACATCCAAGTCACAAATACAAAACGGTCTATGAGTATTAAACCGAACTCAACATAAACTCCAAATAGAAAAGATCTCATCAAAACAATGAGTAACTCACTACGAAATGGGTGCCTCTGAATGCTATCAAACCAACATTCTTGAGTAGTCAAATGAGAATGTCTTTGCTGATCTTGAACAAGAAGAATATGCAGGTGAATCCACAATCAACTAATATTTGTTATAAAATGTGAAGGTATGGGTGAATTTTTTCAATTTATTAAAAACTGTACTACTAATTAATAAATGAAAACAAAATACTATTTAGAACCAATATTTTTAATTTTAATTTTAAACATTAAAATCTTAGCCCCACCCTGAAACTTCTTGTCATTCTCAAACTCTGAACCCTACCCAGAAACTCCCAAATCATTCTTGGCTGCACACTTCGTTGACTTTCTGAACCTGTTTGACCAAAAGTCTACTTTCCAGTGATAAAGTAATTGAGGTTCAGCAGTATATAGGTCAACAACCTTACAAATAACCGTACGTGATTCAAGAATTTCTGGAAAATAGATATGCCCATATCCAAAAGGCCTTTCCTTCCATTGACTTTTCTTCTTTTCATAACTCTCTTTTTCAGATGTTGTCATATCTTGATATAAATTTGGCAGATTTTCCATCCTGTAGCTTCCATTGTCACAATTTTCTTCATTTTCTGAATCAGAACCATCTCCCTCTGGCCTGTCAATATCTTTCAACTCAAGTGAATCCCAATCAACTTCATCAATGTATGCATTGGGATCAAGTTCTGGTATGTCACAAGGAGTGCCATTAATCTTTGCAAAATACCTCATCTTGGCAAGATGGAAAGCCTCTTCTGCTGCTGAATCATTCCACTTCTCTATCTCTGGAAAGAAACTCGTGTATTTCTTTGCCTCACAGAATTCTTTCCATGAAAGACTGACAGATTGCTTGCAAAACTCCTTTTCCCACAAAGGTATAGCAGGTATCCAGATAGCTGGAACATCCACACACTAGTTAGACAATATAATATGCATATAAATAGACTTTAAGACTGACCCATATTTCAGAATATGGTCCAAGCACACTCCATACTGCATTAAAAGGCAACCCATAACTACTCCTGATATTTACGAAGAAAAAAAAAACCTGATACTAAACGTCCCCAAATATTCAGAACCAAGTAAACAACACCAAATTTAGAGTATACATCATATAGCATCCAAAAAACAGATCGAACAAATGAACTGTGAAAAAGCAGTAGAACTACAGAATCTAAATGCATTTGAGTTTCTGTACCTGTCGTTTTTTGGGGACGAAAGAAATCCATAACCTTCTTGTTAGGAAAATAGGACGATGTCCATCGTGGACCACCTGATTGGTGTCTCCTGCGACCGGCCATTTCTCCAACTCAAATAAAAACCTGGAAAACTTATCCCTGAATGATTACAGAAAAAAACAAAAACATAAATTCATCCAATCCTAAAATTGATTATTCAATAAAGCTAATTACTTGAACAAATAGATAATCCAAACTAAGGAGAAATTTCAGTCCGAAACACCCAAAAACAACAAAATGTTCGTCTCTTAAAACAGTTTGAACAGAAAGATTCAAAAGTTTGAAATTTCAAAATGCTCCAGGAAAACATAGATAAGACCGACATTGCTAATTTGCTAAATTTAGCTGTCAAACTAAAACTATATATAGTGTTGCTCTTTTCTCCATGAATTCAGGGCTGTCAAAACACAAATTAGTTTGCTAAATTTAGCTGTGAGAAACGCACACTAAATTTGGGAGGTGGTGGCATTGGATGATGGATAGTGGGAGTAGTGGGGATCAGATTCATAAATGCACAATGTAAAAGAGTATTTTATAACAGAGATACAAATGTGACTTGAAGAGACATACTCTAAACCCTATCTTGCACTGCACTAAAAGCCAGAAAAAGGTTTCTGTATTTTTTCTCTTTTCATTTTGAACTTATATGCTTTTCTTAACGATAGCTAAACACACACATACAAATGTACAAATCTCTACTGAAATTTTCTAGCACTGACAACACAGGCATGGAACCGAAACAACTCAATGAGTTTCCACCAGAAGCCTATGATATGAAAAGATTGTAACGACCAAAAAAAAAAGTATTTCAAATTTACAAAGGAAAAAACATACCTGAACGACCTAATGCAGAAAGCCTGAAAGCATCGGATTGAGTAGAAGTACACCCAGTCTGTGGTTTCTGCAAACCAAACGTGGAGCTATTTCTCAATACAAGAAAATTCAAACCAAATTCCCAAAAAACCCTTAGATTGTTTTATAATATGTTAAATGCAGATGATTAAATAGAAACTGTTCAAGAATGTTTACCCTATAATGGAATCCAAAATTGGCATTGGTAGTAAGGAGAGAGAAAGATGCCATGCTGTCTTCTCTGCTCTGCTGGGCTCAGCAGCGCAGAGAATAACACAGGCAGAAATGAAGGCCTTGTTAGGCTTTCAGACTACAATGTGAACCTGAGGTCTTAGATTGGGCAGGCTCCACGTGGCATTTTTGCATGGTCGGGGGATTGCACAGAATCAAATTCTATTTGTGCTAGCGCTACGGCGGGATTATGTGCAGCTATTTTTCAATTTTTTTCTTATTTTCTGCGTGATTAAATGTTTTGTGGATACATAAATGTTTAAGAGTTGAAGTTTGCCTTCGTAGTAAATCTAGTAAAACGGAGGAATGTCGAAGTTGGAGAGCATTGATTAGATATGTTGTATATATGATAGTTGTGCTTTTATGTAATTGATGTTTAGAGTATGATTAAATAGAGTTTATGTTTTTAATATTTTTTCATAAATTTTATTTCATCATACATAGCAACTAGATAATGGAGTTTTTTATAAGAAATGGGTTTATAAGCTGTTCATGTATAAATGAAGAACATTTTACATCAAAATCTTATTGAAGGTATAGAAATCTATTTCTAATTAAAGATTTATTGAAGACATTTGCAAGTTGCTCATTAGTTGGTGTATAAACTAGCTCGATTTTCTTATTGAGGACATTGTTAGAGTAGTAAAGTCCTCACCCAATTAATTAATTAATTGCATCACCTTATGCTTTAAATTAGGTATAAATCAGGCATACGATCTCCGTTTTCGGCAAACGAAATATCGTTGGAAAGGTAATTCCAAGCCCGATCCAATGGTGATAGTAATTTTTCCAATTTTTTCTCCTGTTTCATTCTACAGGCCTCTGAAGTCAGATCAACAATTTTCACTTCTAGGGGCATATCTTTTGCATACAGTCTTCATTTTTTGAAAACAAATAGGCATTGGAAAGCTCTTCCAGTGCTCTACACAGATCTATGATCCATTTTTCTAGAATATTTACCAGGAATTTTATTTCTATATTAGAAGTCAAATTTTCTTTTTTGGTGTATTTCTTGGGAAATGTGCAAAAGGATCAAATTTTTCAATACAAAGACAATATTTTTTTGCATTGCGAGTTATATAGTGCTATATTTTTCATCCCATTCATATATCATTCAATTTCAAAACACGAAAAAACCTCAAAACATTCTCCTTACAGCATACAACTATTATTAGTGGAAGAAAAACATAGAGATCAGTTTGAAGAAATTGGGGTTGTCTAGAGTAACCATGGGTACAAAGGTTGAACCAATAGCAGCAGCAGAGAGGAGAAAATGGTTTAACAGATGTGATGAAGATTTGGAACATTACGCATGTCTATGTCTCTTGATCTCTTATTTCACATTGAATCTTGCACTACACCGAACCAGATTTGGACCTAGGTGGAGCCCTTGTTTGGTAAGCAAGATTCTTTAAGGGGTTTTCAGTTGGAGAATGAGATTATAGGTCTAAATCCTAGAGATTTTAGTAGCATCCAATATTTTTTCACAAACCTAAATCTCTCAAATTGCATTTGTCACAATGTGCTACTACTAAGCAGGATTCACAGTTGATTCTTTCCATCCTTGCAAAGTTGGGCCCTGGTTATTCAGTATTTGTTTCTACTTTCTATGCTACATGAGATGCACTTGGCACGATATTTACCATTCCTTCACTTGATGATTTTGTTTCTTATCTCACTCAAGAGAAAGAAAAATTGGTTCAGATGGGTACTCTGAAGTCTTCCAATTCACAGGCTCTAGTTGCCATTTAGAGTCCTAAGGAGAAGGCTTCACTTCTAGCATAGAAAAGAAATAGAAAAATAAACATGGGAAATCAAAAGAATCATCTTCACATGCATCTTCTGAGTACACACCCTCTTCCAAAGGGGATCATCTAGGAAGGAGAGACCAACTTGTGCTTATTGTCAGAAGCAGGGACATGATGAGCATTGTTGTTATGCAAAGCAGATTGATCATTTGACACATCTTCTATAGCAAAACAATATACAGTTTCCATCTTCTATGTCTCATGGTCCATCACCTTCTTCCGCATCACCATCACCATCACCATCTACACACACAGGTACAATAGGTATTCCTAATGGATCCAATAAGATGAAAGGCCATGCCTTACATGCATCAACAAGTCTTCAATCAGATAGATGGTTGCTTGATTGAGGAGCTTCCAATCATATGGCATCTTCACAGGATTTGTTTTCTACATTTGGTGCAAGCACCACACCACACATTATATTGGGTAACAACACATATGTAAGTGTTAGTGGGAAGGGTATAGATTCCATTGATGATGGTATCTTTTATGAGGTATTCTTTGTTCCATATTTGACAACCAACCTCCACTTTGTCTATTAGATTACTCACACTGGATTAGGGAAGACAACGGATTTTTCTCCTTGACTCAGTTCTTATAAGGGATTTTCACACTAGGAAGACTATGGCAGTGGGAACTATTGATCATGCTTCTAGGATTTATGACTTTTCTCATTTTGCATCCGAGAAACCACCATTACCTATACTTGATATTCACTCTCCATCATCAAGAGTACATATGGAGAAGAAGTCTGGTCACTTGAACTTGTGCGTGCATTCAACCACCATAATTCCTGAGACTTCTTCAGATCTTCTTTCTCCTCCTCCTACTTATTTAGAGATCATTCCTATTGAGTAGGACACTGGTCATGCATTCTTTGTATTGTCTGATGACTCTTGCCAGATATTGTATAGCTATTTGTTGAGTCACACATTGCAATTATTCATACCAGTCATTGCCTACCATTATTTGTGCCTTTAGAGGTTGCATATCAGGAGTCTTTAGATTTGTTTGGTCTTGGCATCATTTTTCTTGGTTCAGATATAGAGATTCAACAACATCCTTTCAGAACATCCATCTTCAGGCTTCTTGTTCCTTCACTCTACACCAAGGTTCTTCAACATCGTCCTTTGGATTTTTTTATTCCCAAGGGGAGGAACACTATTTTCCATTCATGGATCATTTTCTACATCCTACATCGAGCTTACACCATCGTGACAAAAGTTTCTTCATTGTGGGGAGCCTTCTAGTCTCCTATTCTTTCTCCTATGTAGATTCTTGCATATGTATTGATGAGATAGAAGTTGTCTTTGGGGAGTATCATATAACCCACCTTCTATTCCTCTCTCACTCTCATTAGTGCATTACATTCTTTTCTTTTCTCTCCTTTTGGAGGGGAGTTTTATTCCCATGAGGATTTCTCCCATTCTCCTCTTTTATGAGAGTTTAGCTTGTTGTACATGGGTACCTCATCAGCCGTTAGGGTGGAACCCATTCATGCATCCATTAAAGTATTTATTTATCATAGTTTAGTTTCTCCCTAGTTCATCTTAAGGGGGGATGTTAGAGTAATAAAGTCATCATCTAATTAATTAATTAATTAATTGGGTCACTTTATGCTTTATTAAACTTAAGCTAAACTTAGGAGTGCTTTTAATTCATTATGTGCTTTTATTAATTAGTTGCATTGTGCATGATTAAAGCTTCTAATATTAGAACATGTCTTATTCATTCCTATGAGGAAACTTGTCATGTTCTAATATAACCCTAATCTAGGGTTAGCTTTTATCCTTTTCATAAGGATTATTTCATTGTAATAATTTATTAATTCACAACAACACATTCAACCGGCAGTTGTATATAGGTTATTTTTCATCAATACAATTGTCAAGTTATTTAGCACAATCTTTCTTGTTTATCTTTTCTATTGTGATAGGTAATTGTTTGCAGGTGTTTCATGGGAGTTGTGGATTGAATCAGAAAATTCCAATAGACATGCTCATAAATAAAGTGATGATGTATTTCAATAAAACAAAATTTAGCATGGAAAATTGTATTCTTGAACATCTTCAACACACTTTGATTGTCATAGCACATAATTGTGGGATTATTGTGGATGATGAAGATCCTTAAGCAATTATCTAAACTATTTTTCTTCAAATGTTGGTGCAATAACTACCTTGTACTCAACTTCAATGAATGACAATGCAACATTAATTTTCTTATTACAACCACATGAAACAATGGTAGATCCAAGATTGAAGTAGTTATTGAGGGCTGATTTCCTAGAGTCTATTCAACGTGTCTAGTTTGAATTTGAAAAAACTAGCAAGTTTGAATCTTCATTGTTCTAATATTCCAATATGCGTTTTTTCTTCCTTGAAGATGTCACAAAACTTGTTTGCATCTAATCAATGAATTTATTTTGGGTGAGTCATGAATTGAGAAAATATTCCAACCACATGAGATATGTTTCAACAAGTAGCAATCAAGGAAATATTCATGTTTTTTTATCAAAATTCTATATATTTTTCATTAACTACTTTACCATTTGGGCTTTTAGTCAGCTTGGTCCTTGTCTCCATTGGTATTAGTAAAGATTTACAATCTTGGATTTTGAACTATTTGAGAAATTCTTGGGTATTTTTATTTGAGGAATATTTTTTGAGGTATTTTCCACACTTCAATTCCAATAAATTAATTAAGTAATCCAAAATTAGACATTTCAAAATTTATCTTCATGTCTTCTTTTAATTCATCTATAAGTGATTGATCATTCCCAATAATAAACAAGAACATTTGATAATAAAATTATTGTATAAATTTGGATCAACTTTAGATTTCTAATAATCCTTGAATAATATTCTAAATGAAATAAGAGGTAAGATACCAATATTTCAAGGTAATAAGGTAGTTACTATCAGCCTCCTATAATGATCTCATAACTGGGCTTTTACGGCCATGATTCAAAGACTGGACATCTAACCTAAATAGCTATTTGGTCATTGTGGAGATGCATTTAACTTGTCAACCCTGGAGTGTAGACTTGAAATGGATCAACACTGTATGTGCACTAGGAATTCTCAAGTAGCCATCTCTAATCTATAATTAAGGAACACACAATACTGAAAGTAAATTGTTATAAAGCAAATGCTAAACATTAACCAGAAACTAAGTTAAACTAAAATGCATAACAAAAATAAAGATCTCTAGGGCGAACAAACAAGAAACTACTCTGTTTGTTTTGGCTACAGGAATAGACATAGAAAGAACTTCTAGTGGTTGTAGGAACAATCAATGCCAAATTTTGAACGAAGTGCAAAATAGGAAATGATGACTAAGATAATTATTCTAAAGAAAGGATTACTCACCAAGTGGACCCCCTTTGATGAGTATCTACTAAAACTAGTACAAACTCAAATACTCAAATTCAGACTACCATCTCATTCATTGAAAATTATGTTAATATAGTAATTAGCATGGTTGTATTGAAAAGTAGAGTATGCTCAATACATTATCAATGTCATTTCCCAACAATCAAGAACTAAGAATCCTTTCAGAAGGAGATTCAAATCCATATCTATTCTACTAGCTTAACAAGGTAGTCTACTCCCACTAACTAGGAGGATTCCATTTAGGGAAAGCAGGAAAAGAGTGGCAGAACATTTATGTCTGCAAGGAATCCAGTCAGACATGCATGCGCAAACGGGGACTCAACACTGTAGTAACACTTGTGATTACTCAATGCCATAAATATAGGAAATTACAGTTGACTCCTATGAGGAATCAACTATCACTATCCTTCAGTTGTCTCCTTTGAATGGTTCCCCTCCATGATCATCTGTCAATTTCCTTTCCCAGCTTAGCATCCACCAATCGTGTCTTGCATGGAAATGTCAATAGACATAATAATTGCACATCTAAAATCACCTTATAGAACATTCATCAATCACACACAAAATTAATATAGATAATTTTCATAATATGTTAATATCATTTAAACTTCACAAGGATAGGATAAACCCAATGTCAATGGTTTGAGGGAAACATTATAAAAAATATTAATGTTCAACGACTAAAGTTCATGACAATTCCAATAAATAAACTATAAATTCTACCTAGGATTTAACCAAAAACTAGGCTCATCATCCCCCCCAGCTTAATGTCTTGTTGGTCCTCCAGTAGTGGAAGCGTTGTTATTTTGTTTGGCTAAGGCTCTGAAGTTTCCAACTACAAGTTGGAAACCATCTATTGCTAGATAGTACATGAGTTTGGATCCCAATAAAATCCTCCCAGTCTATCAAATATGTTCCACCTTTTCCTTTTTGCATCAGCATCATAATGATAGAATCTATAGTTTGGTACAATCCACATGAGAACGGGCAGTTGGAAGGTTAGGGGAAGCAAAAATCTCCCCTTTTCTCTACCAAGCTGGATATACCTATCAATTCTCTTCAATTTTGTAGCATAGTTGTGAATAGAAGGGGGGCTCAGGTTTTCTCATCTCATCTATTAAACTATTCCATCGTTGAGCTAGATATCCTCTTATCAACTCCTCTTTTGTTGTTGTTTTAACCTCATACTTAGTATATACTACTTCAATCTAGGGCATGATTTTGTTACCATAGCTTGGTCTGAGAAGCATCCTATGGCTAAGGGGATATTAGATTTCATTCTCCTATAAGAATTGTTTTGCTCACCCCAATTAATTTCATTTTGTGCCCAAGACATAAAT
The DNA here is from genome assembly GCA_007258455.2 of Sequoia sempervirens. Lineage (NCBI taxonomy): Eukaryota > Viridiplantae > Streptophyta > Pinopsida > Cupressales > Cupressaceae > Sequoia > Sequoia sempervirens. The sequence continues at coordinate 149,358 of VDFB02336565.1, forward strand.
GCTCTCAGCTGAACATCCCCAACATATAGTAATGGGTTCCAATCATAATCCTGCATGACAGCATAATTGTGCAAATAAAATTCACATAACAGATTTTTCATCTCAGGGGAAACAATTATGTAGGCATTGAAGAATTCAGCAGGAGTTTCAATGGAGGGATTTAAATTTGAAATTTTTTTGATAACTTGAAAGATAGATATTTCTCTTTCAAATTCAGGGCATAAACCCTTGCAAGAGCTTGACATTCAAGAATTTGTGGCACTAGGGTCACAATGCCATCTACTTTCTTCTTTAAAGTAGCAATCTCCTCATTTTTGTCCTCAATAATCTCATCCCTCTCTTGGATTTCCTTTTTCAGTTTCTTCTTCCCTTGTTTTCGTTCTCTTTCCCTCATTTCTATTTATTTCCATAGATTTAAGGCTGCTGCATGGATTGTAAAATCAGGAGGGTTATGAATTCCTACCAATGTTTTTGTTGATGGTTTCTCCCCATATGGTATCATCTGCATGAACTCGAGTTGTTTAGTTGTCTACGGCTACAAGGGTGTTATTTCTTCACCCTCTTCTTGTTGTAGGATCTCTTGTCCCCGTTCCTAGTTTTATTCTGGCTCTTGTTGTCCTTCCTGTTGTGGCTACAAGAACTCCTACCCCTGTTCTTGGCTCTCCTGTAGGAACCCCTATTCATCCTCAAACTCCTTTGTGATACTAGTAAGGTCTACCAACATCACTTTTACTGCTTCCTCAAAGATATCTTCTTCCTTTTTTTCAACTTTCTCTCATTCCAATGAAGCTTTCGTGTCCCTATGTGATGTCTCATCATGCCTAGGGTTTTCCTATGAAGGTACACAAAAATTTCGGTCCAGGAGGTTTTGATTTCCTAGAGATGCTCTTACATTTTCCTTTGGCTATAGGATGAATAGGGTTAGCCTTTCTTTTCCTAGTACTCGAAACCTTTTCCTCTATAGGCTAGGTTTGGGCTTTTTCTTTTTATTTTCTTATTTTAGCCTCTTTCTCTTGTGCCCTAGTTCTTATTAGGGTTTTCAGGGGGACATCATCATCAAACTCAAATGAAGAGTTTTTTTTTTTTGAATGTTATGATTTAGAGTTACAAATGTTTATGGCTTCTTTTACTATTGCAAGAGGATTCATACTAGAAATGGCACCATAAGTTGAAGCACCAGTGGTGGCTTTGGCTATGCTTAATCTTCCGCTAGACCTATGAGACTGAGGTTTAGCCCTAGGTGGAAAATTCTCAACATTGACAAACCCTTCTTTATGGTAATTTTGGCTAACTTGAACAAATTCTTCCCAAGCCATTCCAGATACATCACACAGAGATTTCTTAACTAGAAATTTTACTAAGCAATGGTAGGAGACAGAGTTTCCCCTACCTTTTTGTGTTTCAGTAGCTATTATGGAGAGAATATTGTATAAGATATTGGGCACATTCATCCTCCTTTTGTGCCTCATGTGGGTCAAGAGTTTAAAATGTTGATTGGTGGGTCACCATGTACTATGAATTCTGCTTTGGTTGATCTGGTGTCCCTAGAGGTAGGATAATGCTCGCCATCAATAGGTAACCCTAAAATTTTTGCAATTCTCTCCTCAGTCGCCACCACTTCTAACTCTTTTACCATGGCCTTGCCTTCTGAGAATATTTGAGCAAATTTGAGGCAATGCCTTCATCAAAGCCATCCAGCTTTGTGAAATAATCAAACCATCCATAGCGTTGAAATTCTGCCAGACATTGTGCATCTTGTAGCAAAGCATCATGAATGAGGGGCTCATTCTGAGTTAAGCCACCTCCCATTGTCTGAAATTATCACTTGGAAAAAATTTCCTTCCTCTCCAATTATTGAAAACCACCACCTTTCTGCTAAGTTTTACTACCAGTGTCGACTAAATTTCCTTCTTTGTCTCTACTTTTTACCATTTACTGCTTATACTTAAGATTATGACAAGGAAATTAAGACAACGAAAGGGGTGATAAATGAGAGTGATAATGGAAATAATTGGTCGCTTAGTTCACAATATTTCACACATGTGAGCTATATTTTCAAATAAACCTATTTAAATTTCTTGATGTAGCCAAATTACGATTTAACGTAAGAGTAGTTTATTTGCATTATTCCCCCCCAAGCCTAATTTTGGACGTGTCAACACATGTGGGAAGGAAGTGGTGGCTTGATAGAAAATAATGACATATTATGAAATCGCCTATAATAATGTGTGGTGATTAAATAAATGTGCTTAAAAGGTAATTAAAAGATGAGAATTACCACATACATACCTAAGCGTGCAAAGGTTGCATTGCAAAGATCATGGAGAGAAAGTACCAATTTTCCTTTTTTGAGTTGATTGAGCAATTAATGAAGAGTGAAGCGAAGTGGAGTGAGGTGAAATGAAATGATGGAAAAGAGAGAGAAAGGTGGTACAAATGGACGAATGGGTGGATGAGTGAAGAAGTGGATTTCCACTAAGGTGGAAATCTTTATTATGAAAATTACATACCTTAATTCAGCCAAAAGGTGGGATGCTAGGTCCACCAATTTTGGTTGCAAGAAGCTCATGTATTGAACATTGGGTGAATTGTTGTAGGAGCCCTTCCTTGGAGGCTAGCTCAAGTAACTTGAATCTATTAGGGTTAATGATAGTGGACTGAACAACTCCATTAGGAAAGACCTCAGAAATATTGAACAACCCTAACCACCTGGTCTACAACTTTCTTGCATTTCCTTGATGCTTTAGGTCATATAACAATACCCAGTCACCTGATTGAAACTCGTTTTCCCAATCATGCCATCTCATCCTCTGATTTTGCACTACTTCAGTGTGGTGCAAGGCTACCCTTCTAATTTCATCCAAAGCAATTGGTTGCATGACCAAAATAGGAACATGGGTCAAGGCTTCCTTAGAAAATGCTTTGTAATAGTCTTATGTCCACTGGAGTTCAACATCTCATGTTAGATGAGTGTACAGTGGTAGGGGAAAATAGTCTTTCTTAGTGGTAGCATTAATTTTTCTGTAATCAACACGCACTAGCCACTTCCCTCCCTTCTTTGGAAAAATTACTAATAAAGACATCCACTGGCTATCTGAAATAAGATAGATAGATCCAACAGGTATCAATTTTTGCAACTATGTTTTAATAGCTCCTCTTAATGCATGGTTGATTCTTTGTTGAGGTTTCCCTACTAGTTGAAAATCTACTTTGATGTAGATTTGTTGAATGCAAAACTTAAGATCCGGTCCCTTCATATCATGGTAGTCCCATGCAAATGCATGTTGATGAGACTTTTGCAATTTTTTGAGTCCATATGGAAACATGGTATGCAATATGCTTGTTCTTGCAGGAATTTTCTCTATAGACAGAGTGGTTGCAGGAAGAGTGGTTGTAGGAAGAGTGACTATAGGAAGAATGACTGTAGGAAGATCGAGGGGAAGCATCTCGATAGAAGTAGAAGATGATGTTTGTCCCTCTTCATAATGGTTCTACATTATACTAGATAACACTTCTTCTTCATCTTGAAACTGCAATAAAAGACTTCTACCTAGTATCATGAGTTGTGCCACCGAGTTAACTTCCCCAGCTTCCTCATTGACATCTGGCCATAGAGAGAAAATCACGAGGTCTGCTAGATGCTCCCAAGAGTCTAGAAGGTCTACATCATCAAGATCCATAGTGGAACCATTAACAAGTTGTAGGATAGTAGGAGAAGGCCTCATACATGCAACATTTAGCTATTTCAGGATATGCTTAATCATCGCATTGATTATTTCCCATAAATCACTCATGGAATTCTTTACTGCAATCCCATGGATAGCAACTACTACTACAGGCTTATCTGGATCACTATACTTGGGAAGGGTCACTTTTCCAAGCATGATTTTAGTGAGCTGTCTCATCACATAGTCAAGTATTTCTTTTTTTCTTTTGGCTTCATGAGATAAGCTTCCTTGATAGCTTTTCCATATAGAGGAATATCTTTTATGGAATGAAATAGGGATGTGTAAACACATATATGCTTTATTTGATCCATGATGTGAAAATTTGTATGTTCCTTGTCTTCCTTATACTTGGAAACTTCCAAATCTTGAGGGAATGGTGGCTCTTGTTTAGGATGTTTAGGTATTGTTGGCTGAATAGGATCATTCAGAGGTTCCAATTCCTCTTTCATGGGTAGATCAATGATGTTGGGTGTGGAAATAATTGACACAGTAGTTCTTGAACATGAGTTAATATTACTTACACTCACAACATATGTAGGGAGTTGATTTGAATCAGTAAAGTATATTGATTGTGGTTGTGGTGTGTTATTGAGGTAGGGTGTGGGCTGAGCTAGTTGATGAGTAAGTTTGTGTGCATTTATCATAGGTTGTTGGGGTTGATAAGGTGGTTTCATGGAATTGACTACCTGGTTTGGCCCGGAAAAAGATAATGGACCTGGTAACATAACTTATTCTGGAACCCAAGGCTTCCTCTATGCATCAAGGTGGCCTTGATCTTCCTCAATCTGAATTGGTTTGAGCTTAGGTGGAATCTTGTTGTCAATGTTATTTACCATCTTGCATCTGCAATCCTTCTTTTGTTTGTAATGAGGGTAGTGTTTTGTCAACATTTCCTCTGCCTCCTTATGTTTGTCTTTGGCTTGAAGTGTACTCAGTTGAGTAGCTAGATTGTTTGTAACATCCTGCTTGAAGTCTATCAACAAACCAATAATCTCCATCCTTGGAACTCCATTGGTAGAAGATTGGTAACTTCTCTCTTCTTTTGAGGCTACTCTGGAATAGTCCTGACATATTTCCTTGATATCTTCCCAAGACACTTGAGTGATATCTCCTCCTTCCATTAGGTCCAAAGCATCAATGTAACTCTCATTGATTCCTGACAAGAAAAGCAGCTTTTGAGATTCTTCATTGGGTGTATGGTGTGGATATTCTTGCATGCAAGACAAAAACCTTGAAATGTAATCTTCCAAGCTCTCATCTTCCTTTTTTTGCATCCTAAAGGAATCACTTCCTTTTGTATCACTACCCCAACAATATTCCTTGTATTTTCCAAAGAACTTTTTCTTCATGTCCTCCCAAGTCCCCATGGTATTTCTACCCAGACTCATAAACCATCCTAGTGCAGCTTCTTTTAAAGTGGTAGGAAATAGCTCAAGCCTAGGAGCATCAGTGGTGTAGTCACAATCCTGGTAGAGTAGGTCATATTCAAATAAGAAGGTATCACCCATGTTTCCTTGATGGATTCTCAAGGAAAAGGGATATCAATTTGATTTTGATCTTGAGTGGAAGCTTCAGAGCTAGTCAATTTAGGATTACATTAGCAAGAAGGGAAATGGTTCTTCTTCTTTATTTCTGAGTAGATTTGGAATCTCAACTAGTTGCGATATCAACTCAACATCAACTAGCTCACACAAAGAATGAGCAAAAGAATAGAAGATCATTACTCATCTAAAAAACGGGGTGTATTCTAAGAACAACCTAGAAGAAATTCTATAATAGAGAAATTATTAATGACTTTGAAGAACCTCCAGGCTTGACACCATCCCTGAAAATGATGCCAAAAAATTTGGCCTTCTACAATGATCTCATAACTGGGCTTTTACGGCCATGATTCAGAGACTAGACATCTAACATGAATTGCTATTTAGTCATCATGGTCAAGTAGCCATCTCTAATCTACAAAGTTAAGGAACACATAGTACTGAAAGTAAATTGCAAGGAGGAAATAAAGAAAATCCTAAATTTTAAACAACAACTAAGTTAAACTGAAATGCATAACAAGAATAAAGATCTAGGCGAGCATAAAGGAAACTACTATGTCTATTTTGGTTGCAGGAACAAACATAGAATGGATAGTTTCTAGTTTGAACGAAATATAGAACATGAAATGATGACTAAGATAATTATTCTAAAGAAAGGATTACTCACCAAGTGGGCCCCCTTGGATGAGTATCCACTAAAACTAATACAAACTCAAATACTCAAATTCAGATTGTCATCTCATTCATTGAAAATTATGTAAACTGAGTAAGGATATGTGCAGGATCATCATGGAGAAATAGGCCCTTAAGTGGCAAAAAATTTACAAAAAATAGAGTTAGGAAACTTGATGTAAAAATTTGAATAAGTTATCTATATTATTTCAAAAATATGTAAGAATAGAATTTGTAGCAAATTGAATGTAGTTTCTAAACTACTAGGTTTGTTTAAAAAAATCTATTTGGTGAAAATTTGAAATTTCAATGCAGTGGTACTTAAATTTCAGGGAAAAAATAAGTAGGTGTCTGTCTGACCACCCTAACCACAATAAAATGATAACATATTTTTATAAGATTTTAGATATAAGTAAAGGACTCATGCCCCGATGTGATGCATATTTTTTTGTAATTTTTTTCCAAGTAAATAATTAATTATGATTTTTTTATTACAAATTTTAAAAAAACATAAAAACTCGTATGTCTGACCACCTTAATTTAGTCAAAACTTCATTAAATTCATTTTTTTTTTAAATCCTATAGTATACGAAGCATGTTTTGGATTTAAAAAATGTGTTACCATTTGAAAGCTATAAATGTTTGTCAATCAACCTATCAATCAAGACTTTAGTCATAATCTAAATAGAAAATGAATAATAATTACTTATTAAATTAAAAATAAAGCATAATTTATATTGGTGGAAATCTTAGAATCTCCTTTAAAAACCCTTTTCATTTCATCAATTTTGGGTAAAAAAATAATCGTCAACCACACACCCATCATATTGCCACTTTTTGGCCCATCATGATCCTACACATACCCATAATCAGCATGGCTGTATTGAAAAGTAGAGTATGCTCAATACATTATCAATGTCATTTCCCAACAATCAAGAACTATGAATCCTTTCAAAAGGAGAGCCAAATCTATATTTATTCTACCAGCTAAATAGGGTGGTCGACTCCTACTAAATGGGAGGATGCCATTTAGGGAAAGGAAGGAAAAGAGTGGCAGAGTGGTTATGTCTGTAGGGAATCCAATCAGACATGCATGCCCAAACGTGGACTCAACACTACAGTAACACTCGTGATTTCTCAATGCCATAAATACATGCAGTTACAATTGACTGCCATGGGGAATCAATTGTCATCGTCCTTCAGTTGTCTATGAATGATTCCCCTGCATGATCATATTTCAGTTTCCCTTCCCAACTTAGCATCCACCAATCGTGTCTTGCATGGCAATGTCAGTACGCATAATAATTGCACATCTAAAATCACCTTAGAGAACATTCATCAATCACAAGCAAAATTAATATAGATAATCTGCATAATATGTTAATGTCATTAAAACTTTAGAAAGATAGGATAAACCCAATGTCAATGGTTTGAGGAAAACATTATATTAACATTCAATGACTAAAGTTCATAACAATGCCAGCAAATGGACTATAAATTCTACCCAATATTTAACCAAAAACTAGGCTCATCAGTTACAAGACAATAATATTCAAGAATCTTCATTAATAGTAACATATGAGTATAAGATTGAGGATGAGGATGTGATGATTTTTTTTGTGTATTCCTTAGAGGAAAGTGCAAAATAGTGGTATAGAAACCTTATATATAATATTATCTAGGCACGGTAGGAGTTCACGAGAGTTTTTAGACTAAACAATGTAGGGAATATAATGGATCTCAATTTTTTTTCATGAAAAGAGTACATATCAATTTTTTAAAACCAAGCTTGGGGATCTCATTTCACACCATAAAATATCTTTTTTGATGGCATATCAAAATTTCCTTGCCCTTTCCAAAAAACTAGGAGGTTATGTCACATATATCTCATCTATCAATATGCTTTTGAAATCCATTTGGTGGATTTTACAATTGTTTTGGGAAGTAACTACTATCAATATTCTAATGATGATCGTCTTTATGTTTAGAGATAATGTTTCCTTTTAATCATCATCTTCAATTTTTTTGTATCATACTTTAGCTACCAATATTACCTTATGATTTTCAATTGAACCATATGATTTTCAATTGAGTCATCTAATTTAAACTTTATTTTGAATGCCCATTTACAATAAATGGATACCTTACCAATAGGTAAAGACCAAATCCTATTTATGCTTTAATGAATTAAATCCATCTCTTCATTTATAGCACTCTTACATTTTGTTATTTTATTATTTCCCCAAAAGGTCTTGGTTCATGTGCATTTAGAATAGGTGTCATCAAGGGAAAAATGACCTCAAAATCCTATAATTTTATGGGTGATTCCTTAATCATTATAATCTCTTTAGAGGTGTAGTCTCAAAATTTGTCACCCTTAACAATTCCACACCACCTTGACACCCTATTTTTCACATAACTTTAATTATAATAATAATTTACCAATTTCGAGGCCAAATTAATAAAATATAATTAATTCCCTATCATCTATATAAATTCAGCCCAAAAAGTGTCAAACAAGTTCACCAAGGGTTCCCTTTTCCAAAAAGATTTTTTTTAATTCTTTTAAATTTTGATTAGTGGGCTTTTATGATTTTAAAATGACCCAATTCAGCCTCCACCCAAAAGGATTAATCAAAATGCATATTTAAGCATGTTTTCCTATCATTTTAAGCATTGAGGAGGCAATTAATGAATGGAAGAAAAAAAATATTGCGGAAATTACATTAGTCAAGGGTACTCAAGTGGAGATTTATGAGTATTATTGCAATTTTATTTTTAGACAAGCATCATGTCAAGTCTTCATCATGTTTTTATGTAAGTTTTTTCATGTTTTATGATCATTGGTTTTGTGAGCAGTAACCCTTTTAGGTATTCAAATCAAATCAAGAAAAATTGTAATCAAGCCTTGAGGAGATGTGTATGACTTCAATCCTTCAATGGGATGAGATTTGAGTGGTGAGTTGCAACAATTTTTTATTCATCTTTCATTTATTATTTAGCCTTTATCCCTTAAAAGGATAAGCTCTCTTTCATCAATTTTTTCATTATGTTGGGTAAGAATTTTGTAATCCCTTTTAACAAATTACAAAACTTAATTTCAACCATAGTTATGTGAGATAGAATGTATCCTCTTGAAAAGGGGAGGCACCCTTCTTACTACTTATTGAAACTAAGGAAAACTAATCAAATATTTACAACAGTAAGTGCACCAAGATGGTCACACTTTTGTGGCCAAAAAAGAAAAAAAAAGCTCAAAATGCGTTTGCGTTATAACACGAACGCGTTTTGAGCTTTTAAAAGCAAAAAAAAAAAGCAAACTCAAAATCATTTCTCATTTCCTTTTTGCTGTGTTTTAGCTCCGCCCGCGGCCAAAAACCCTGTCATACGCGCTCATGTTTTTGGAGAGGTCAAAATTCATCAAGAGCAATTGGATTTCTTCACAAATATGGCGCCACGACGACGAAAAGATGCAAGAGGTAAGTATTGTTTGGTATTTGTTTTGAATTTGTTAGTTTTAAATTGATTTTGTTTGTTTTAGTTTAGAAATGAATGTTTTTTTTTTAATTTGTAGGAAATCATCAACAAGAGGAGGAAAATCCTCAACCAAATCAGCCTCAACCACAAAATCAACCTCCCCCACCATTCTCTCAATACCCTCCTGGCACTCAAGAAAATTTGAGGAGTGAAATTGAAAACAATAGAAAAGAAGTTGAGGATATTATTAGTAGGTTGAGTGATCAAAATTCTTCAACCACAGAAAGAATACATCTAGCAGATTCATTGAAGGATTTGTTAAAAAATGTGGATGCAATTACCCAACAAATATCTAGATGGCAAAATAGGAGGCAAACATTGAGGGCATATTATGCAGATAAATTATCATATAAACAAGTTAAAGATTTAAAGATTACTAAAAGGCGTTTGTGCTCTCTATTCCGACCCTAGAACAAATCAAAATCTCACCCTCAATGCAAAGAGGTTTCCTATCCATTGGTGCCACCACCTAGAGATTAGGAACCGTTTTATAACCGGATGTTATATGGTCTTTGATTACCCGTGCAATAAGCTGTGAGTTTGTATTGGAACCAAATCCTGAATTATTTTGATATAGAGGGAGTTTCAGAAGGAGAGGTGGGGGTCAACCACGGGGATAGGCACAGTGCACAGCCCGGATTCTACGATAGGAGATGACCTCTCGCTAGAGCCACCTCCTTGAAGCAGATTACAATCTTAGGTAGTTGCAAAGGAGAGTGCTGATGTAGAGACTTTGTAGGAGATCACATCCTTGACTTGGAGTGTCATCCACCACACTAGCCCCATTGTACAGCGCAATCCAGGGGAGTCTTCAGGTGGTGGCCTTCGAGGCCATGTGTGTCGATCTTGCGGAGCCACTTGTTCGTATGACCCTACCGGCCCTCAGGAGGGTGCTATGCAGGATCCATATCCTTCTACGCAGCCTGATCCTTATGCATCTATGGGGATGGAGAGGGCAGCTGACATTCTACATGATGCATATGGTATTGATAGTCAGGTAAAATTCAACATGTTCATTGAATTTAGTTTATTAAATTTCGATTGTGAAATGCAAGATTAACTAATTTAGTTTTATTATTTTAATAAAATTGCAGGGTCGATGTGTTGACCACAGGTACCTGATCAATCTACTTATTTTTGTAGTACACCTATCAGTGGGGTATGTAAAGTTAGTAAACAATTATAAATTGATTACATATGTTAATAGCATTTTTTTATGAATGGTATTTTAATATGTGATTTTGGATGTTGAGCAGGGTGTTGTTGGAGGTTTCAAGGAAACACCTCCGAGTGCGAGTAGATTTGCTCAAACTTTCACTGAGGTAATATAGAATAAAGAGAACTTAAAGTTAATGAATTCTAAGTTTAATCTAGATTTGTGTATATATAGTCATAAGAGTATATGGGTTCACTAGGTTATTATTTGAAATATTTTAAGAATGGTCCTACCATGATTGTTTGTCTTATAATTCCTACACTAGCAAGCTATATATAATAAAAATTTAACATGGAACTGACAAAGGTAGAGCTACATTCTACTCCATCCTATATAATTTTTTGTGATGTCAACGTAACCAAGAATAAAATTTCTATCCTCAACCCTATCTATCAGCCACTTGACTCCTTCAATGTCTCCTAGATGCTTGGAGATGCTTAAGACTAGGTCAAAATACCCTATATTCTCTTCATTTGTTGCATAGCTCATCAAGTTTCCTTATATGTTCTCTAACTAATCATGATTGCATGGAAAGAAGTTATAAGTACTCATTAAACTCTCAACTATTGGAGCCTCCTCAAACTTTCCCATAGGACGTGGAAAATGCTTAGAAATGATTAAATTCCTTAATAGGGTTGTGTGAGATCTTTTAGGAAAACATTTGAAACTAATTTGATCCATTGAATTCTTCTTCATTCTTATATATTCCTCAAATATACCTTGCATTACCCCTATCATACCTAAATCTACTACATTCATGTCCTTGTTAGCTAGCATGTAGGTGATATAGTATGGTCCATGAATTTTTATGTCTTCTTTTCTCATTTTTCGATACAGTCCTCTTTTATCTCACTACTACGTCCTCACATAAAAAGAAAAGAAAAACATTACTTATTTTTCTCATATAAGGCCCCTAAGGTTTTAAACCCTTAGATGCAGGATTCAACACATCAACCATGTGGTACAAATGGCCTAAATCCCAAAGGCGATTTGTAGCAATGAAAGAGTTTGGAAAGGTAGAGAATACGGTGACTCAAGAGAAACTTCAGCTTTCAAAAACAAAGAAGCCAATTAGGCTACTTGAGACATGTGCATTAGGACAACATTTGGTGGAAAGAGGAAGAAAGATGACTAGAACTCACGGAGGCCCACCATCACTTGGATTTTGATATTCAACCATGAGAGCAAAAGAGAGGCTATTATCATCTATCAAAACATTAAGCATGCATTCTTCCAGCCAATGGATAAGGAGATGATTGCACCTTCATTTTCCATTTTGCATAACCATATCACTGACATTAGGAACCATGAAGACCAAGGATGTCGGTTTATGTGGAGGTAATGGATGTAGTCCAAACTTTAGGAGGGGGCAAGAAGGTCAATGTATGATCTTGATGAATGATAGAAGAGGGGTTGGTCAGGACAAACCAGGGGCACCTAGTCATGAGTAGGGGCCTATAAGTTAGATTGGTGAAGCAAAGCACCAAGGAGGTCTTACAAGGAAAGGCCTAGAGTAGGTACATACAAGGAAAGGCTCCTGCCTGCCTGCTCCTCTTCCTCTATTTGAACCTCCTTGAGGTCCTCTACCCCAGTTATGTCCACCTCTTGTATATGTTTCACCTCCATGCTCTATGAGTTTTGACTCTCCTTGGTTTCTTTGGTCATTGCCTCTACCTTGGTAGCCACCATGCTGTCCTCTTTGATCTCTTCCTTTGCCTTTGCCCTTAGAAGTCTGATCTTGCTTCCTCTTACTCCTCTCTTCAATCTTTAATGCCAATTGATAACATTGGTGCACTGTTTTGGGGCTTAAGAGAACCATCTCCTCTTAAATGTTCCACTTGAAACCATTGAGATACCTTGCCACCTTGATACTTTCATCCTCTGTGACATTGGACCTCATGCAAAGTCTTTGAAACTCCTTAGTATAGGAACTCATCTCCTGATCTCTTTTCCTCAAACTCTGTCTCCTCTTATGCAACTGAATTTCATAGTCTTTAGGTAGGTATATGCTTCTTTCACCTTGGCAACCATTCCCTTCCAAGTAGAGATAGGTTGCTTGCCTTCCTTCTCCCTCTCTATCTAAATGAATTTCCACCAAGTTAAGGTAGAACCTCTTATTCTTGATTTAGCCACCTTTACCTTTTGTGCTTCAGTGACTCCATCACACTCAAAATGGTTTTCCATTCCCTCTATCCAATCCATAACTAAATCAGCCTCCATCTTTCCACTAAACAATGGTACTCCTTCAAGTGTTTTTCCACTCAAAGCCTTCAATGCTTTCAAGAAGGGATCCTCCTTCAACATAGGGTCAGGTTCAGGGATTCTATCCTCCTTTGCAACCTCTTCTTCTTTTGCTATTCTTCCATCAAACCGCATAACATTCAGTGCTTGCTCAAGTTGGTCTAACTTTTCTCTCAATACCATATTGTCTTCGTCTATTTCTTCAACCCTCTTGGCCAACTCAACATTTGTCACCATGATGCTAGAACCACTAGACTCTTTCTTTGACATACAAGATCAATCCCAAATATTTTGCTTGCTCTGATACCAATCTGATAGGGAGAGGGGTTAGAGGAATCAATCACTGATTCCTGCTCTAGGCCTTTCCTTGTAAGACCTCCTTGGTGCTTTGCTTCACCAATCTAACCTATAGGTCCCTACTCATGACTAGGTGCCCCTGGTTTGTCTGACCAACCCCTCTTCTTTCACAAACTCCAACCACCAAGTCCACCTTGGTTCATTGCCACAACTCTTCCTTAGCCTTTACACTATACTAAAGACCAATCTTCCTCAACACTCCATCAACTCTTGTAGGGGTAGTGATAAGTCTTAAAAGGCTTCAAACTATCCTCCAAAGGTGTTTGAACAACCTCCAAGACTTCAACTTCCCATTGCTCTCACCAATCCTTTAGCTAGGGTTTGAAAGGCTAGTAGCCCTTGAGCCCCTATTAGGTCTCCTTCACCTACAAAACAGGTTAGAACTCACAAATCTCAAAAGGACTTCCCACTCTTTTTCCAAGGTTCTTGGTTCACATGGACAACACTCAAATATTCTTGAGGTCTCAGCCTTCCACTGTCCGTACAAAGCTCAAACATGAAATGGAGCAAAAACTAGGGTTTTAAGCCTTCACTTGATAGTTAGCAAACTTCCAATTTGTTTACACACCAAATGGAGAGATGGAGCCTCCTCCTTCATGTAGTAACAACGTAACACATGATGTTCACTATCCATTTCCTTTAGATGCAAGGATTCAAAGCACATCAACCATGTGGCTTAATTTATATCATAAGTTGTACCATGATGTTCACTATGCATTCCTCTACTCTTTCGATTGTCAAATGTGTCACTGACTTGTCATTGATCACCATCATATTCTACTTTTCATGATTATTTTCTCTATCATCTTTGGTATAAACACTTGACTATTATATTGAACTCAATTGAGGAATCTTAAAAATCATAATGATAGGCCAAAGAAAGAATATTCAATCTTTTCATGGTAAAAGGAGACCTCAATTTAATCATTGTCATCCTCAAAAGGTTAATTCCATTGTCAAACATTTATTGCATATCTTAAACTATGGCAAGCGTTTAATAAGGGTTTTGAAGAATAGGCCTTGACAAGTTAGCTCCATCATTTTTTATTGTTGCTATATCTTTATTTAGCTCTTACTCCATTCCTTGCAACAGTGATACTTGGAATTTTCATACTTAACTCGGTTGGCTACTATCAAAGCTCCTTTTGACTAGATCATCTCTTCTTCTCATATTGGTTGTCATATTTTACATTGTGTTTTGACGCTTTTTCACTTCAAATTTGTCCTAAAGGGTCTTTTGTTTTTCAATGTGATTGTTCCAGGTTATTGCTTATTAAAAAATTGATAATCATATTGTTAGTTTACATTGCATTACCACATCATTCAAACTCAAGCATTACTTCAAATTCGATAACTATTTTTGTGATTGAATAATTTGTTTTTATTTTTAGATGTTGGTGGGAAAACACCACCAAAGCGTAACAAGGGCAATGGATATTGGTGTTTCCTTTGCTATACAATCCTCGATGGCTTTGATAGGGGAGGTATGAGGCAAATTACTAAATTTCAATTTACATTCATTGTTATAGATGAACTAGTTCTATTGAAAAATCAAACCATTATTGATTCGTAGTTTAATTTCTATTCGGATGGTTTATACAGGGCTCGAGCACACCTGAGCATCGGCGTGCAAATATTTCCCTCGAGGAGCATGATCGTCAGATGGCTGTAAGTGATTAAATTTTGTTAAATATATTAATTTTTATAATGTAATTTATATATATTAATGTCTTTACTTATTGTAACAGTTGAAACTTGACTAGGAGCTAAATCGTAGGAGGAGCAGTAGGAGCACTCCTCATGAGAATGGGTGATAAGATTTATAAGCCATCAAATTGACCAAGAAAGGGAAAGAAAATTGTATTTGAACCAGAGCATGGAGAAATGATTTTTGAATGTAGAGGCCTTTGTTGTATGCCTACATGGCAATTTTCTACATATTTTGTATTCGATATGTTTGACATTGTATGCCTATATGGCATTCTCGTAAGCCTATATGGCTTTTTTGTAACTATATTTTATACTTATATTGACATATATTGATGTACATGCGTACATGGCTATTTGATTAATACAAATATTTTTTATTGATAGTGTCCATATTTGCATTATAAATTCATGGTTCAATAGATATGAGTTACGTGTATTCAAGTGTATACTTTACAATTATGCACATATAATTTTTGACTTACATGTGAACATCAAAAAGTGTGAAAATTTATGTGTGTGGAAGTCAAACGTAAGCCAATTTTACAATTCTCAGTTCTTGCATACTCAATCTTATGGACTTATTCCTTCCTAGCACATATTGTGAATATTTCTCATTTGGTGCAGAAGACAAATTCCTCATTTTTGAACCACTGTTTTCTTGTTTGCCTTCCACACAGAAAAATGTTCACACTATTCAGTTTGATCAATGATTAATAATGGCTGATTGTAAACACTTGACATTTTTATGTTTTGAACTTTAATTTATAATTTTGTAGTTTATATTCATAACGTTGATTACATTGCATTGCACATCTTTCAAACTCAAAGCATTGCTTCACATTGCATAACTAATAGCTAGATGCTAATAGATGACAAAATTTCAATTACAATATAGTTTTACAAAGTCAACCTAAGCAGTTATGCAATTACTTAACATTGCATAACTAATAACTAGGAGCAGCTA
>VDFB02336566.1:0-27959 GCA_007258455.2 Sequoia sempervirens
TACAATGATCTGATTATTCTTGTACTAAGATAGTTATATTATTGATGATATATATGAGTCAATGATGATTTTGATATGATGTGATATGCACCAATTATTTATGCATGTATGAATGACTCTACTTCTATATGCTGTGTAATGATGTTTATATGATGTGTTTATGGATTCTTTTCCTTCTGATAATGAATGCATTATGTAATGATTATGACTAACAGATCTATATTATGTCATTAATTTATGATATGCAGATGTGAATGGATAATATATGATGATGCATTTATGATGATGATATGTGATATGAAATGTAATGTGTAAAATGATATGGAAATGATCTATGGTGTATATGTGAAATTATGTGAATCATGCTTATATATGAAATGATTATGGATGGATGTATGCTTTGCATGTGATGGATTTTTTTGTTTCTATTTATGTTTATAGTGATGTGGAATGATTAATGAAATGAAAAAAATGATTGCGATGCTGTTTAGTGGATGATATAATGCAATGTGAATGCAATGGTTGTGTTTAATATGATATAATGCAAATGGGATGGTTTTCTAAGATGCTTAGAATAAAAAATATTATTATCCTAACATATTAAATGATAATGTAATGTATGTGATGCATTTAATGTGATTCCCTATATGCAATGATATGATGATGCAAAATGGACGCAATGTGTGAGATGACCTTATGATGTTATGCGGGTATGTATGCAATGGATTATCTTATAATGCTTATGTACCTATTATGTATGACTATGCAATAGGTGGTAATATGAAATGGTTATGAAATGCAAATGAATGTTATGTGATGATTGATGCGATGAATGCAATGTGATGCAATGTAATAAGAATGGATGTGCTTATCTATGAAGAGTGCTTATAATAACATGTTTATATGATGATGGAAATGCAATGCCTGTGTTTCCTATATGATATGTTGATGCAATATGAAAATGATTTGTGGATGCAGGATTGATGACGATGACGATGATGATGAACAACTTTCATAGTACCTTGTTAGTGCGATGAGCAAGAAGAGAAGAAGTCATTTCAACAAGACACAAGATGATGAATAATGAAAAAAATGATGATGATGATTACTTGTTGAGGAATTGGGATTTTCAAAGGGCCAAATTTTCTTATGTTTGATAACACATGTGGTACGATGCATCAAGGTATAGAAAAACAGGATGGTGTTGTACCTAGTGTGATGGAATTTGACTTGAAAAATAGATAGGAGTATCCTTGTTCACACCTGACATACGAAAAACCTTGCTAGGATGCACTTTAGAAGTTTCAAACACCTCGGACCAAAACACAGAAAGGTACAACCTGTCAATGTAATAGTCAGCAAGTTGCAAAAAACCTCCTCCATACATACCTAACAAAGCAAGTATTTGCCAAGGTTATATTACAAGAACATCCAACAAGCACAATAGACAAAAGATAATGATCATTTCCCCATTCCTATTTCTCTAAATCCTCTAATCAGATATCATCGAGAAGTCCTTGGAATGAGCACAATAAGATAAGTCAAAAGATAAAGAAAATGTAAACAAACAAGCTGATGTTCTTCAATACTGCTAACCAAAAGGAAATGTTTCTAAGGATAAGAACCAAAACTATTGCCAAAAGATAATGCCCATTGTAGGAAGGATGCATCCTAGGACATGTTAGTGGATGGCATCATGTCATTTTGTTTATCCAAAGGTTCTTTCAAATGATGATTGATATGGGACCAATTGGATGATGAGTTATCGATGCAAATAGTTGACCAACTTGTTTACATACCGACTTAGACCTGAGACTTGACGTTTTGAGTTTTCACTTTTCATCTACTAGACTTGTTTCTGATTATCTTACCAAAGATTGAGGATGATGATCGTTTATTATGAGTGATGTTATTGCGGGTGTAGGCAAGATGAGATGGATGGATTTTTTTCAAATATTTGGATGTTTTTGATCTTTTTGAAATGTTTTGAGGCTATTTTTGATATTTTTTGATATTTTCAAATGTTTTGATTTTCGATTTTCCAATGTTTTATGGTTTTCCAAGATTTTGAGCAAGAGACTAACCTAAAAACCTATCCTAGGGGCCTCAGGGGCTGATCAACAGATTAGCCTTGCCTACGTTATACACGCAAAGACCACATAGTTTGACTGATGACTTAACCAATTTATAGATGACGATATATATGATGAAATGTCAGTTTATTATGAAGGATGCCTAATGGACTAACCTAAGTGTCTTGGGGGATGATCAAAGATCAACCTTTCCTGCGTTCAAAGCTCAGAGATGATGTAGTTTGACAAGACTACTTTGTTTTTAACTATTTGACCTACTTTTTGACCTATTTTTGGGATTTTGATATGTTTTGAATTTTTTGAATTTTTTGATGTTTCTGGATTTTCTGATGTTTAGGACCTTAAGAATATACACGAATCTGATCTGATGAGAACATGCCCCTAGTGTGATGCATTACACTACTTTGATAAAGGCAGGACATACTGACCTTGAGGATGAGCTGAGTAGTACTAGGAGGGATCATGATACAAACACAAGACCGAGCTATGGTGTGGATGCGGGTGGATGAGTGCTGGATGGAGATCCAAATGTGATGGATGATGGAAACGTGATGGATGAATGATGCAGAACATTCCATAAAGATCCTGGTGGATGGAAAGTGCTTATTTGCACAAGGCACCTGTTTGCCAGGTTTTCACCAAGGTACTTGCCCAAAGTGCCACCGAAGTGGTTTTCACCAGAGGACAATTTTTCTCTTTACTATTTTCAATCCTTTTTCTTATTTTTTTTTGATTTTTTTTCTTTTTTGTTTTTTTGTTTTTTACCAAGATGCCTGTTTTCTAGGTTTTCACCAAGGTAACGATTTTTTGAGGACATTTTCTTTTTTTTTTTGGATTTTTTGTTCTATACCTTGAAATATTTAGGCATAAAACTTTTTGAGATGAGAGCTATTCATGGGCTCTTGTAGAGGTTCCCCTTCGGGTGTTGATAACTGATATGCCCCTAACTTGTAACTTGTGATAATGAATGGTCCCAACCAATTCGGTTCAAAATTTCCTTTGTTGCTTGGGTTTGGGACATTCTTTTGATTCTCTTTTAATACCAGTTCTCTGACTTGGAAAGTTCTGCTTTTGATTTTCTTATTATAGCTCCTTTTGAGTCTATTCTGATAGACTTGCAAATGATTCAAAGCATCTATCTGTCGCTCATCTAGTAGCTCCAACTCATTCAATCTTGACACTTGGTACTCTTCATCTGTGATGAGGTTTTGTAGTGATATCTTGAGTGATGGGATCTCGATCTCAATAGGGAGTATTGCTTCTGATCCGTAGATCAGGGAGAAAGGGGTGGTGTTGGTGGATGTGCGGATACTGGTTCGATAGGCCCAAAGGGCAGGATTAAGCTGTAAATGCCAGTCACGACCTACGTCATTGATTGTTTTCTTGAGGATTTTTAGAATGGTTTTGTTTGTAGCTTTTGCTTGGCCATTGCCTTGGGGATAGTATGGGGTGGAGAAGCGATGTTGGATTTTGAATTTTTTGCATAAGTCACGAACCTCCTGATTCTTGAATGGTGTCCCATTATCTGAGATAATGTCTTGTGGAACACCATAGTGGCAAATGAGCTAGTTCATGATGAACTTTGAAATATATTTTCCATTTATATACATCATGGGTATGGATTTCACCCATTTAGTAAAGTACTCTGTTGTGGTTATGATGAATTTGTGGCCATTAGATGAAGTGGGTGTGATTTTTCCAATGAGATCAAGTCCCCACTGCGAAAAGGGCCATGGTGTGATGATAGGATGAAGCTATTGAGTTGGAGCATGGATGAGGTCCCCGTGCTTCTGACATTGTAGACACTTTCTGGCATAGTCATGTGTTTCTCTTTCCATTGTGGGCCAATAATACCCCATCCTCAATAGTTTCTTAGATATGGTCATTCCACTCGAGTGTGAGCCACAAATACTATTATGTACTTCAGTTAGAGTGGTTAATGCCTCCTCAGCATTTAAGCAGTGCAGTAGGGTTCCTTCTATGCTTCTACGATATAGGGTATCTCCTAGGATGAAAAATTTTGATGCCTTTTTGACAAAGGTTCATTTTAGGTTTGAGGGTAAGTTGATAGGTATGACTCTTACTCGAAGGTATGTGTAAATGTCATGATACCAAGGATCGCCAGGACCAACAAATTCACAAACAAATTATGATTCTAGTACCTCGAATGCAGGCACGCGAAGCTACTCAATCAAGAATTCATAATTTGGAATGCTGTGGGGGATATCCAGTAAGGATCCAATTGTTTCCATGGCATCTATTGCTCTGTTGTTGGTTCTAGGAATCTGCTCAAATGTAATTTCGATGAAGGATTCTTTGAGAGTCTCCACCAATTTCTTGTATGGAGTGAGCTTGTTGTCCTTGGTCTGGTATTCATCGTTCACTTGATTTATTATCAATTGGGAGTCTTCATATACTTTGAGAGCTATAATGTTCCATTGCATTTCTATTCTAAGACCTATGGTCAAAGCCTGATATTCTGCAATGTTATTGGTGTAGGGAAAGGCCAGTTTGTAGGACCTTGGTATGTAGTCCCCTTGTGGGGTGATAAAGAAGACACCGACTCCTAATCTATGATGCTTGTATGAGCCATCAAAGTATAGTTTCTAGTGATCAGCTATGTTGACATTGAAAATAGATTCATCTAGAAACTCTGAGATGAGAGGATTCTCTGAATAGATTGGTGCTTCTATAAGTTGATATGCGATGACTTGGCCTTTGATTTCTTTCCGCTCCACATATTTGATGTCATATTCTAACATTATCATCACCCATTTGGCCATTCTTCCTATGAGCATTTCCTTTGATAGTAAGTACTTGAGAGGGTTGATTTTGGCGATGAGTTTTATTTTGTGTGCCAACATGTAATGTCTGAATTTTTGTGATGCAAACACTACTGCTAGACGTGATTTCTCTATGAATGAATAATTTAGCTCATGCCCAACCATTGTTCTACTGATGTAATAGATATCCCTTTCTGTTCCATTTTCGTCATGCTGAGCTAAGAGAGCTCCAAGGGATGCTGCTGTTGCTGACATGTATAGAATCAATGGTTTTCTTGGGATTGGTGGCATTAAGACCAATGGTGTTAGTAGATATTCTTTGATTTTGTTGAATGCCTCTTCACACTTGTTATCCCATTTGTATGCTACTCCCTTGTGGAGTAGGTGAGAATATGGGTTATGTTTGTCTGCCAATTGTGCTATGAATCTTTGAATGGATTGGAGCCTACGTTGGAGGCCTCTCAATTGATTTAATGTTTTTGGTGCCTCCATCTCGAGGATTGCTTTTACCTTTGCTGGATCTACCTTGATACCCCTCATTGACATTATATATCCTAGCAATTTTCCTGATTATACACTGAAGACACACTTCTTTGGGTTTAATTTGACCTTGTACTCTTCCAGTCTGTCAAAGATGGCACTTAGGGTTGCTATGTGATCTTTTCTCTTTCTAGATCTGGCTAGAATATCATCAACATAATCTTCAACTATCTTATGGATGATGTCATGGAATATCAATGTCATAGCCCTTTGGTATGTTGCTCTTGCATTCTTTAAGCTGAATGGCATCATGTTCCAGAAATAGGTACCCCATGGAAAAGTGAAGGTTGTTTTATGTTGGTCCTCTTTAGCTATCATGATCTGATTGTACCATGAGAATCCATCCATTAGTGACAACATTTCATGTTCAGCTGTCATGTCTACTATCATATCAATGTTTGGAAGCGGCAAGTCATCTTTTGGAAATGCCTTATTCAAGTCTCTGAAGTTTGTGCAAATTTTGCTATTCCCATCGAGTTTTGAAACAGGTGCCAAATTTGACACCCATTCTGGATAATCTATTGGTCGGATGAATCCTGCATCTAATAGCTTTTTTAGCTCCATTTTGATTAATAAGGTGATCTGAGGGTGCATTTTTTGAAGCTTTTGTTTAATAGGCTTTGCTTCTAGATACACTGTTAAGTGGTGAACCACAGTTTCTGGATCAAGTCTTGGCATGTTAGCATAACTCCATGTGAAGTTTATCTATCTTTCTCTTAGGAAGGCTGCTAGGAGCTCCTGTTCCTCTGATAGTAATGACTCCACGTAGAATGTGATGTGCGGGGTTTCTTC
Source organism: Sequoia sempervirens (assembly GCA_007258455.2). Lineage (NCBI taxonomy): Eukaryota > Viridiplantae > Streptophyta > Pinopsida > Cupressales > Cupressaceae > Sequoia > Sequoia sempervirens. Next base: position 6,209 of record VDFB02336566.1, read on the forward strand.
TGTTCCTAGATTGACCGGGTTGCACCTTTCTGCCAGGACTGTTGATTTTTCTTGATGAATATCTCTAGAAGGAAGATTGAATCCCCCATCCTCGGGTGCCTCAGAGAGGTTTTCACTATTGGATGTGTCCTTTCTTTTTACTTTTTTCTAGTCAGAGAGTGCCACAGTGTGGTTTTCACTCAAGGACTTGGATATTATTCTTAATTTTTCACGTTTTCGACTGAGGGATTTAATCATTTCCCCATAATAAGTATGTTATCTAGCTCGATTATGAACCCTGCTTTATGATCCCCACCTAGAATGTTATCCTGCAGTCCCATGAATTCTAAGAGCAACTCATCATTTTCAAATGTATCGAGAATTGGTGGTCCTCAATGGTCGTAGTCAATGAGATGGGGATATACTAGGCAGATCTCATAATTTGGTAGTCTGATTCAAAAGATAGGGTGCAAATCATGAACAAAGTGGTGTCCTCAAAAGGCCTAGGTAGATTGGTCATGGTATCCTCATCATCACTACTACTACAGATGTCAGTTATATCAAATGTAAAGTTATCTATGACCCTACCTGTAGATACTGGTAAGCGTAGTTCTACTGGGGTTGGCCGAGGAGGATTATTAACCATTCTAACTGGAGGACTTTGGCCCCATATGGTTATACTCAGAGGGGTACATCCAAGGCCAAGATTTATTATCGGTCGCATCTTCAAAATGATAGGTGTTATAAGCCCATTGTCATTTCTCCCAAGTCTTTGGTTTCTATCATAGCCCATTACAGGCATCATTTGTAGACCCTTGCTTCTATCATCCATTGGTAAGTCAGCTACTAGTCTTTCATCTTGATATAGCATATGAGATGGATCTGCCTCAATAACTTCTCAGCCAAGATCACCCCAACTCGTAAAGTTAAGATAGTCTTTAGGAGATGTTTGGGATGTGGAGGATTCATTTATTTGTAGACATCCCCGTGATCTAGGAGATTGTGGTAACTCTCCTACCACAAAAGCATTATTAGGGAGCTTGTAGTTTCCACAACCGCTATCTTGGATGATGACCTTAATGTCAGAGATGGTGGGAATGGTGGGAGTGGCGGGTGTCTCTATCGCAAAAGTGGATGCGAGAGTGGCATGATCGATATATGGTGTGGATGGGCCTTCATCATTTTTTGGTTCTTGGGGGATTTTATAGTACTTCTCTTCAAGAATTTTTCAATAGGAGAAGGGTTCGAGATCTCCATGGATGGTAACTTCTTGTCCTTCATGTGTAAATTTCACACATTGGTGGAAAGTTGACACTACTTCCTTCATTGCATGAATCCATGGACATCCTAGGAGGATGTTATACAAGAAGTTGAGGTCCAAGACCTGACAAGTGGTTTCCATGATAGCAGGCCCTACTTGAATAGGGAGTTTGATTGTGCCCTGGGACACTCTTTCTTGATCATCATATGCTTTTATTGTGATACCCTTTCCTTTGTTGATAGAATCTTCTAAGATTTTCAATTGTTTGATGAGGTTGAGAGAACAAATATTCAAACCCGCACCTCCATCCACCAAGACCCTTTTGAATTTTCTCTTATGTACTATGGCTTCTAAATGAAGCACTTGGTTGCAAGATGGTTGAGCGGTGAAATTCTGGTTAGAGAGTGTGAGGAGATTTGGCGTAATGATATTTCTGACCATAGCTTATAATTGATCCACATCAAGATTTGTGGGGACAGTGGATGAAGCCAACACTTCCTCAAGGATTTTCCTATAGGCATATGAGATTTTTAGCAACTCCATGATGGAGATTTGCGCTGGAATTCTTTTGAGCTGATCTAAGATATCATAGCCATTAGGGACAAATCTAGATGCAGGGACTCTGTTTGGCTAGGATGATCTTGTGATGGTAACTTTTTTTCCTCTTGTGGTGACTTCAAAATTGGCATGGGCGCCTTTGATGGTGATGACCATGCAATTTCATCTAGGGAGGTGATGACTGTTTAATACACATGATTTACGTTTGTGTGGGTGTCTTTCCCCTTATCAGTGTTATTATTATTCCCTTTATTACCATGATTAGGCATCAGATTTGTGTATATCTTAAGGTCTTGGTTTCCTATAGGTTGTTCCACGTTTATAATTCTTTTATTGATGAGATCTTGAATTATGTTTTTTAATCTCATGCAACTATTTGTGGTATGGCCTTTGATTTTATGGAATTCACAGAGTTGATTCTCATTATACCAAGGAGGTTTCACATCCGGTTCTTGGTAATTCTCAAAGGTAGGAGCCTTGATAAGTTTATTGTTTATCAAATTATTCATAATGACTTCTAATGGTTCCCCAAGAGCAGTGTATTTTTGCTTGGGATAACTCTTGTTCCGTTGGGGTGGTCCCCTTTGATCATTGAGATTGTTGATTTTTGGATTGTTGTTAGGTTGTTGTGTTGCGTGATGATTGTTTTGGTGTTGGATTTGGATTTGTGGTGCAGGTGTATTTTGGCAAGGGGCACTAATGACCACCTTGGTGTCTATGACACCATCATTAGTAACATTTTTGTTCCTTTCCCACGTGCGAGGTTTATCATTGTATTTTGGCAAGGGCTCTTTTGATGTTGAGCGCCTTGGAGATCAACTGGTCATATGTGGTAATCCCTTATACCTTGAGATGAAATTCCAAGAGGCCGTCAAGGTTGGATATAATGATGCAAACTTGTTGTTCTTCGGGCATGGTCCACTTGCTCCGATTGGCCTTGGATCACCATCATTGTAGGAATGAAGCGAATGATTCACCCTTTTTTTGTTTCAGAGCTGAGAGTTCTTCTAGACTAACATCCATTGCAATGTTGCATGCATAATTTTTAATGAATGCGTCTATAATTTCTTGGAATGTTCTGATGCCTGTTGGTAGGTGAGTGAACCATTCCATAGCGTGGCCAACCAAACTCCTATGAAATAGTTGCATCAGATAAGTATCATCGTATGTGACTTCCATGCAATGAACCTAGAATTCCCTTATGTGATCTTCAGGGTTTCCCGTCCCATGATATTTGTCATATTTGGGGATCTCAAATCCGTTGGAGAATGGTTTCATCACAAGGCTCCTATCAAATAGATAGGGGCACAAGTTGCTTGGTGTTTTTGTGGTTTGCCCTGATTGAAGATCAAGCACTTGTTGCGAGAGCAACCTGATTTGTGTCGTTACATCATTTTGCGGATCAAGGGGTGGGATGAAGGTGTTTTGGGGTGTTTTGATTGTGGGTTGGATGGGTGGGTTGTTTGGTGTGTTGTTTGATGGTATTTTCACATTCTGCCGAGCTAGGTATGCGTGCACTTGTTGCTGTATAAACAATGCTTGTTGTTGTTCTTGTTGTTGCTATGCTAGGATTGGTTGCTATTGTGCTTGCTATTGCTGTGCTAGGATTGCTTGTTGTTGAGCTTGCTATTGTTCCAAAAATGCTTGTTGTTGGGCTGCCAAACACTTTCTTTTCAAGATCTCCCCTTTTTATGTACATTCTCTCCATCTTGAAAAAATTATAGGCTCCCCTTGAGAGATAGCTACCATTAGTCTAGAAATAAGGATATGGCTTGAGTTACTCCTCCTAGATAGATGCGCCAACTATGCATCTAGCAAGGAGGAACAATTACCCCTAACTTCTATTGGAGATATCAAATATATCATTTGCAAGAACCTTTGTGAAAATATTTGCAATCTGATCCTTTGTACTGTACATAATCTAGTTCCACTTCTTTATCTACAACCTTCTCTTTCAAAAAGTCATACCTGAATTATATGTTCTTGGTTCTAGAATACATCGCAAAATTACTTGAAATATTAATAACACTTGTGTTATTTTATAGAATAGGAGTAGGTTCATCATAATTTATCTAAATAATCCTTCAATATTTTCTTCATTCACAATACTTGAGTACAACAAGATGCTGCTACAATATACTCTACTTTTGTTGTTGACAAGGATACTAAATCTTGTTTCTTACGTATGCCATGAAACCAACCTTCTTCCTAAAAGGACAACACCACTACTAGCACTCCTTCTATCATCAACACAACCAACCCAATTAGCATCATTGTATGCACTTAGATCAAATTCATTACCTTTTGGATACCATAATTCATAATTTAGAGTACTCTTCAAATATGTGAAGATTATTTTGACAACCTTCACATGAGTTTCTTTAGGATTATCTTGAAATCTTGCAACCAAATATAACACATGCATGATATCAATTCTTGAAGCAACTAAGTACAACAAACTTCCAATCGTAGATCTAGATATAGTCTGATCAGCTAGGGAAGACTCATCATCTTTGATCAAATGAAAACCAGTTACCATAGGAGTAGTAATTGGTTTGCAATTTTCAATAAAAAAATTCTTTAACATCTCCTTGACATACTTTTCTTGAGAAATAAAGATACCATCATGTAGCTAAGCAATTTGAAGACCAAGAAATAATGACAACTCAACTATCACTGACATTTCAAATTCCTTTTGCATATCTTCAACAAAATTCTCGCACATCTCATCATTTCCACCAAACATAATATCATCAACATATATAAAAAATATCAAAATTATTTCATCCTCAATCTTGAAGTACATATTAATATTTGTGGTAGCATTCTTGAAACCTTACAGAAGTAAGTACTTATCCAACCTTGCATACCAAAACCTAGGAGCTTATTTCATATCATACAATGCCTTTTTAAGTCTGCACACCATGTTTGGTTCATTTGATAACCAAAATCCATTAGGTTGCTCTATGTATACTTCTTCCAAATATCCATTCAGGAAGGTTGATTTGACATCCATTTGATACAATTTTGTAGAGAAGGGGGATTCACTGCTCATGAGTCTCTTTATTTTCAAGAGAATCCCAAGGGGTGAACTACCCTAAACTACCTCAAGGAATAGACCAAGAGTTATAGAATCAAAATGACCAAGTCATAGAGGGTTTTTAGATAGACAAAAAATTCTTAGCCAAAGGATGGCAACATAGAACAAGGATGAAAACACAACACATTGTAGTCCTAGAGGCATGCTGATGTCTTATACGGACCAGAAACTAAGAATATTATAGAAAAAAACAAAGGGATTACTAGCAATCTAATTACTAAGAACTTCCAGAATGTGGGAAAGCAATAGAATATGATAGAACTGAAATAAAGTGAAGTATAAATGATAAAGTAAGAGAATAAGAGATAGAAACTGCTCACACCAACCCAAGTAATGAAGCCTCCAACAAGAAAATATCTTCAATACCTATGTACATAAGATTGAGAGAAAATGTTGGAGTTGTATAGGGGTTTGCCTCAGTCAAACCCCTGTTTTGGTGTTCCCACCTCCACGGATAGCCAAATAGATAAAGTGAACAAAGTAAGTAAATATGACATGATAAAAGAAATCCCCTGCTCAAGGAGGAAAACTCATATCACGATATAGAGATGCAATAAATAGGGGATGTGAGAAATCCTAGGATGCTCGCAAGCACAAGGTAAGAGAAATATCAGCTGCAAGGATTAAGGAAGCAAAAGAGAGCAAGGATGAGAGAAAGAGAAATAGCTACAAGAGCCAAGGGAGTAGCAAAGGGCATAGTAAGAATGTGAGAGTGCTTGAGGCTATTGTAACAAGCAAGAGAGTTGTGCAAGAAAGAGCCAAATGGAAGAATGCTCGAGAGAGAATCCAAGAAGGAGAAGGCCAAATCAATTAAAAATATAGTATTTAAGGAGATGAGAAGGGAATGAAGCTTTTCGAGTCATTGCAAGGAATCCTGGTCCATTACCACTGAAAAAGGTAAGTGACAAGTGGAAAACATGCTTGGAAGTGGTCGTTTGAACATTGAAATGTCATAGGATGTTAGCACAGCCTGCGAATGTAGCGTGCTAGTGTCCAGACACATAACACTACAAAACGACGAGAATGAGAAAAGCATAGGGTGTGATGCAAATATAATGCATGAAGGTAGTTGTTGGAAAGGGGTCCTGAGCATCCTAAGAGGGGAAAAGGCTAATGAAAGGGCTAAAATGAGCCTACATAAGTGCTAAGGGAGTCGATACTAAAGAAGATACAAAAATGCATGTGAAATCGCAAGGGGTGCAATTTTACGACATTGCATTTTCCCCCACTTTAGCAGGTATATGAATCTACACTAATATACATGCTAAAGGAAATATACTAAACATGAATAACATCATGATGCTAAAAGGATACTATAGAGGAAGGAAAAAAACCCTTCTAACCAAGGAAACATGTTAGGCAAGTAAGCAGATAGCCAAAAATTGAAGAGCTTTCAAAGGGGTCCCTCAGGAACCCTTTAAAAGAAAAGGGGTCCACTCAAGGGATTCTTAATTTGAAAGACATAAAGAAGAGAGGGGGTCCTTAAGAAGGACGCACATGTCTAGAACAAGTTATCACTACCCCCAACATACAGGGGAGGAGAACCATGCAAGATACTTAAAACATACAGGATAAAGGTAAACCTCAATATCACTTGTCATTTGAAGAAGAGGGAGGTGCATCAACAAATAATTGAGTGATGGCACTTAAATCATGAAGTTGTATTTTATCCTTCAAGGCCTTACATTCACTAGTGGAATGGCTAGGAACTCAATGGTATGCATAGAAAGAATATTTTTATTTATCATGCTTATGAAATTTCTTATGTGTAGGAGGAGGAAGAGTAATCAAGTGGGCTTTTAGAAGCCTCAAAAAAATACACTCTTGTTTAGATAAAGAATGAGGAGCAGGAAGCAACCCTTTCTCTTATGGAGAAAGACTCGACTACTCATAAGAAGAAGGCACAAATACAACAAATAATGGCAGATGAGTCAATCCGAGAGAACAAGGTTGAACGGAAACCATGTTGACATTCAACTTTTGTTTTTGTTTAGATTGTTCATTTGAGAAATCAAGCCCCAATTTATGCTTATGAGGTACACATTCTATAGGGACCTGAATTCCTTGCTCATTACACCCACAACCTCTACATCCATAGCCATATTTAGAGACAAGCTTGATGCTAGTGCCATAACGTGTATGCAAATATCGAGGAGGAGGATCTTCATAGTGAGCATTATTCCAGCAATGGGGATTATACTCCTCTACAAGATCATCATCAGCCTTGTTGATAGGACTACTAGCATTAGCCTCTTTAATAGAAGTAGGATCATCTTCCATAGAAGGAGGAGGATCAACATTAAGGACATTACAACTATTTCTCACATTATCCCATGATACAAAAGAATAATCATCTTTTCTAGTGGGTTTGGATGATGTTATCAAAAGGTTTAAGTGGATTGTGTCAACTTTATATTCCCCAATGAATAAATCTATGAAGTCTAAGGAACCCCAATCATCACCAAGACATGCAATTCTTCTAAGAAGTATAAAGAGTGGACTTAAGATTTCTTGCTTTAGAAGTATCTTCTTCAGGGACATCTATCTCAAGAGTATCTTGTGTAATAGTTACTATTGGAGAAAACATCAACACATTGAAATAAACTAAAGGGATAACAGTAGGAACAATTGAAGCCTAATCGACAACTGCCATCTCACATAACTACTTAGCATCAGGGTCAGCCCTGACTGTGACTACTTTATTGTTATATAAATGAAAATAGATTTATTCAAGGTAGATGGAACCACTTCCATAGCATGAATCCACGGTCTAGTGACAAGGATATTAGATGGTAACTTTTTTGACATAACATATACAAGGGTAGGTATGGTAACAGGTCCCAAACTTAATGGCAAGACTATCATGCCTAAAATTTGTCAACCAACATTATTGAACCCATGAATAACAAGAGAAGAGGTAGCTAGAGAGGAATAAACAATATTAATCTTAGGAAATAGATCAATGCTACATACATTAAGCACTCAACCGGTGTCAATGAGAGTATGTCTAATTCCAATGTTGATAATGTTGACTATAATCATTAGAGGATCTGCTTGCTTTTATACTTCTAGAGGTGGGATTTCCTATGGATAGAATGTAATATTTAGTGGATCCACATGAATATGAGCTATCAACACATTAACATCTATCGGCCTAGTAGAAGAAGGCAAGAGGATCTTTTGCAAGGCTTCCTAAAGCATACCTTGATAAACTAGAGAAGACTGAAGAAAGTCCCACAATGAGATCTTAGTCAGAGTAACACAAAGTTGTTCAATAAGATCATAATCACTAGGTGATTTAGTCATAGGTTTAGGTGCTAAAGGAAGACTTGGTTGAGAAGATAGTAAAGAGTTAGGTTGATTAATATATTTTTTATTCTTTCTAGTATTATAAGTATGGGCTACCTCTCTATAAGAGGGAACCTTGGAAAGATCAAGAGAATCACTATAAAATGGAACACCATTAATATAACAAATCCATTTAGGAGGACTATCTAGAGTTAGATAAATGATAGGTCTCCTAGGCCTTTGAGGGGCAGCAAAGACAAATTACATTTATAGATTCCTTACAACTTATAGAGGAATCATTTGAGGAAATATGCTCAACAGCTATCCTTGGAGGATTCGATGTGAGGGGAACTTCATCCTTCACTAAAGCATCATATCTAGAAGAGAATGCATTGGAACAAAGAAGAGATTCATCATTCACTAATTCATCATCTCTAGAGGAGAGTGCATTGAAATGAAGAAGAGATTCATCATTCAGTAATGCATCCTATCTAGAAGAGAGTGCATTGGAATGAAGAGAAGGTAGAGTAATTGTTGCCTCTATTTCACCTACAGTCAAATCAGGTGAGATAATCAAATTTTAGAACTTTAGAGGCCAGTGGGACATTCACATGAGGGCAAACACTCTACATCCATTGCTAGGTCACGGGGAACTCAGTGGGAGAAGATACCCTAGGATGATTCCGCATGAAAATCATCCAAGGAGAAAGTCGACAAGACTCTCCTACTGTCTGGCCAACTGACTATTTTGATTCATTCCATCTTGAGCAGGTCACTGGGACCTAGTTCCTGTCATACCGAATGAGCCTGCAGAGCCTATCACCGTGATAGGAAGGGGTCGGTATGACCTCTTATCGCGCGGATCTATATAGCCGACAGGCCGTTCAATCGTAAAAGTCAGGGAGACTCTCGGTGAATAGGGATTTGGGGTAGTTTCCGGCATTCGACAAAAGGTCTCGGCGAGCGGAGGAGGTCTCACCGAAGGATGAAGACTTAAGGCCTTGATTTGTTTTTCCTTTGGCAGGAGTCTCGCCAATACTAAGATGGGTCGTCATCAAGACAAAATTAGCTCGGCAGGAATCTTGCTGAAACACAAATATGGCTCTTCAGGCAGACAGGAAGAACTCAGCGAGAAGTCTCACTGACTTGGTGATGTCTTGCTGATAGTAGAGGCAAGTCTCGGGACAGGTCTGGCCAACTAAGTCTCCCCGACATAAAGGAAAGGAGGGCCTTCAGTATGACTAGGTGATACCACTGAGATGTCTTAGCGATTTAACAATGTCTCCCCGAACCGAAATGGAGCTTGACAAAGTTAAGGGCTCGTTATAGAGCCTCTGCGAGTGAAGAAGTCTTGTCGATCGGAAGGAGGCCCCACCAGAAAACAAGAGGTCTTGCCAATAGTTGAGGATGTCGCCTGGAGGTCCTGCCGAAAATGGAAAGTTCTGGCGACATAGAAGGTGTTATCGGCAGGAGTCTCACTAAGCAGTGGAGCCTCCAAAAAAGAAAAAAAAAGCGGTTTCGACCAAAAGAGGGGTTCTTGGTGAAATGTCTTGTTGAGACGAAAATGTCACCCCGACTCAAAGAGCCTTCGGTGTAACAAAATTTTTGCCAAGATGTACTTGCGATAAGGTGGGGTCTCACTGACAACGGAGGAGCCTTCAGTGTATCACAAAGAGCTCGGGAAGACTTCATCCCGATCTATGGGAGTCAGGCCGAAAGCAAGGAGGTCGGCCGAGGGTTCATACCTCGACATGAGTCTTACCAAGTAGCGAAGTCTTCAGAATGAAAAGGAATTCGCTAGGAGGAGGGGGAGTTCTACATAGTGTCTCGGCGACACAAGGGGTCACGTTGACAGCAGGGGATCCCCTCGTGACTCATTAACCCTCTGAGCTCTTAGCGACAGCTCCATGTTTTTCCGATGCTATGAAAGGGTTGGATCGCATCGGTGAGATACTTCTAGTGTCTCACTGAGATGCAATTCAACTGAGGAATTTGACCGCCCGGGAGTCTACATGTGGTTCGCTCAGCCAGTTAGAGAGATTTGAAGGTCAACTGTGGTAGTCTGAAAGGGAATCAACAGGATGATGGGCGACATGTCTCTGTTGCAGGATCAGAGCATTCATGGTGTAGCTGAAGTAGCTCAATCGAACATGGTGATGGGATCAAATGAATGCGATGGTTGCAGAAAGATCAGAGGACTTCTTCGAGAATGTTTCTTCACCAACACCAACAACAGGGACACAGAGGGATACAACATTAAATTCGATCAAATATTAGGGGGAAGATCTTTTTCTAGGCCTGATATTATTTTGTAAGCCCTAGTGGGCCGTTATGAGTCTGTATATAAGGCACTTTTGCCTTTCATAGATAGTTTTGATTACACACTCGGAGGAGTTAGTGATTATCAATCAATCCTTTCTCAGTCAATGTATGTTTTATGTAACTCAATTGGAATCCTGAATACAACGTAGAGTTTGCCTTGGAAGTTCGTGTTCATGTTTGTATGATTCTCATTTCTGCATCTTTCTTTTGAATATGCAAGTTCCTAACTGTGTTTTTCTATAATTCTGTATTCATATCTTAGAGCTGTGAAATCCATCTTTCCTTCCTGAGATGTGTATGTAGGCCAAACCTATTAGGACTAAAGCATTAAAACTGAAAGAGGTCATTCTAATAATAGCAATTAGGCTTTCAAGTGTATGTTCTTTTTGTGTTCATTTCATGATTTCTCAAACAATTTGGTGTATCACCCTAGTGTAGTCTTTTAGTTTATGTACTCCTTATCCCTTTCCCTTCAAAGAATCTGTAGTTTAGGTGATACCTAAAGGAAGCCGGCCTTCTCCGGAGGTTCATTTCAACTATAGGTGACCCATAGCCTTGAGATGATCCCATGTTGCTCCAGAATGCTCAGTTTCTTGTAAACTCTACACAGGGTGCAATTCTAGGTGACAACAATTTCTGGCACGCCCGGTGGGACAAAATTTCCATTTACAACTAGTTCGGTATGCAGCCAGTGGTTTATAGATCTTATATAAGAATTTTTGCATACCTGGCGACTCCACAAAGAGGAAGAACTCCAGAAATCAACGCCTTCTACAGTTTATGAGAAAAGTTCAGACAAGAGACAGCTGAGGTCCCTTCAAATATTTGCAGCTGTCACCACCGAGGAGAAAAGGTAGAGCAACAGAAAAGAGGGGAACAACAGTTATTTATTCCAAAAGAACTCAGTCCACTCCACCTGTAAGGTCTCATCTCGTTGCACCAACAAATCTGCTTCAGATACCTTCAATGGCCGCTCCAAGGGATCAACCCTTTGTGGCTTTCAATGGAGGGAGTCCTTTGAACTTGGCACAACATAATGATATTCCAATGGCAGCTTTGAAGAGTTTTCCAATTTTCACGGGAGAAGATCAAACTACTCCCATTGAACATATAAGAAATGTGGCTTCATTATGCAGAGTCCACTACATAACACTAGAGGACGTTGCAGTGAGATTGCTAGCTGCTTCACTGAAAGGAAGAGCTGTGCAGTGGTATAGGAGCCTACCGGTCAGCTCAATTGCAACATGGGATGATTTTGGAGAAAAATTGCATAAGCAATTCCAAGACAGGTTTGACAACTTGTCTTTATTGGAGCAACTAACTACAATAAAGAGGGCTCCGCAAGAGCAGATGAACAACTTCAATGTCAAATTCCAAAGAACTTGGGACAGAATCCCTGCAACAGTGAGACCACCTCTAGAGTATGCATTCTTATACTTTTTGAGAGCTTTAAACAACGATATAGTTGTCATGATACAATCAATGGGGGGAGTGTCTCTACCAGATGCCTTTGAAATAGCTATTAGAGCTGAAAATAGCTTAATACAAGCTAGTAAGCTTGCTCCCAGGCCACCAATGCCAATATTTCCAGAGATTCATGCAAACATCCCTTTGCAAATACCTCCTTTCACACCTCTACCAGCTGTTGTTCCAACCATTGACAAGCAGGAAAGTGTTGCTTCAAGCTCAACAAATGAATTACAAGAGATCAAAAGTCTTTTACAGACTTTTGGTAACAAGTTGGTGAACTTGGAAAAGCAACAAACCTATCCTAGGCCTTATCAACAGCAAAATCAGGGCTCAAGTCAGCCTTTTCAAGGTCAGCAGTAGCAATTCCAAGGGAATAGACAGCAATATCAGGGCAATTATCAGGGCCCAAGACAGAGTGTGAACACAAGGCCTTTTCAGGCCTATGCTCCAGCACCTGTTAGCGCAGTAAGGGACCTAGTTCCCACAAAAAACAAATTAGCAGTTGATTATGAGTGGTGCTACCCTTGTAACCAGCCTCATAATAAAGCCACTTGTTTAAATGGACTCATCAATCAAGCATTGATGGTACAAAATGCTTTAGGTTCACAGGAGGGTAGATGCAATGATGCATCTTCACAACATCAGGACCAATTCAGCAATGATACAACCCTACTTAATTGGCAAGGTCAGGAATTATGTGGGTTGAATGAAGATAGTTCTCCAATTGCAGCTAACACTAGGGAAAAGAAGAGAGCTTTTGAACTTAGTTAAGCAACTGACAAAGGAAAGGCATCCACTGTGGAACCACCTATATCTCGAGCGACTCCTGTTTGGCAAGGAAATCAGCAACTTCCAGACAAGGAGCAATCTCACCCACAAGTTGATCACACTGGCGTAAAGGTACACAATAAAGCAAATCCAGTTGTACCTTTTAACATTCTTGATAGTATGAAAAAGGCAAATGTGACAATGTCTATGTGGGATTCATTGATCATCCCTAGTCAAAAAGATATTCTATGTTCAGCCTTGTCAAATCTTAAGTTATCAGGTGAGTCTAAATCCCCATTAGGTCAAGATAGGACTGTTTTGACCAATAATCCTCAAGAAAATGATAAACAGCCCAACAAAGAGGCAGGAAAAGAGGTCAAACTGCCCCCCTTTTATGTGTCAGTGATTATCGGGGATAAATTAGTCCATAACTGTATGGTAGATAGTGGAGCTAGCAGCTCCGTCATGCCAAAACAGATTGCTGACAGACTTGGACTAAAATACCAGCCTTTAGAGAAGGGAGTGATCCAATTGGATGGTACTTCGGTTAATACTTTGGGCATTATTAAGGATTTGAGCCTTACCCTCCATGCTTGTCCAAATTTTTTAGTTCCTCAAGACATATGTGTCATAGACCTTCCACCCTTCTTTTCCTTATGTTTATCTAGAGACTTTACAACTAAGATAGGTGGCTATGTTTCGGCTGATTGGTCACATATGCTATTTAGAACAAGATATGGGACTAAGGTTACCATCAAGTCTGAAAGGTTGGCCAAAGACCACATCGAGCCATATAACCCAAGCCCTATCAATGATGCTCCTTCTACTACAAATGCAAATTGTGTTGTTTTTTCTGACAATGAACTAGCTGCTACTCATGAACTCCAATCAGAACCTGTTCCTGACGTGTTGCTGCATGAATGGGTGGTTCAAAATTTATCAGACAGTCTTGTAGACCTCATTCAAGATACTGGTATGGGAAACTATATTGTTCTTGAGCCTGATACAGAGATTCCAAACATAGAGAAGGATGTAGATCAGTTGTTGCAACCACTTAATGGGCTTTGGGAGATGTTCTTTGATGGCTCTAGAGGTAAAAATGGAGCAGGAGGAGGTGCAATGTTGATTTCTCCATAAGGTGATAAATACTATGCCGCCTTTCGTTTTGCTTTTGCATGCTCCAACAACATTGTTGAATATGAGGGCCTTGTTCAAGGTCTAGAATGGGCAATAAAGAGAGGAATAACCAACTTGAATGTCCATGGGGATAGCGAATTAATTGTTAATCAAGTAAAGGGCCTGAATGTTGCTAAAAATGACACATTAAAGTCTTATAGAAATAGAGTGTGGAACATGCTCGAAGATTTTGATGCCTTTAACTTAGTGTCTATCCCAAGAAATTAGAACAAGCATGCTGATAGGCTCACAACCATTGGAGCACAATTTGATATTCCAAATGACATCAGAAAAGAGAAGGTGCTGCAGTATGTGAAAGTTGTAATCAGACCCTCAATTCCTGACAACAACATTCACTGGCAAGTCTTTGCCAGTGATGAGCAGATCCTTTCCTTCTTACTTGAGGAAGATCAGTTCTCCATGGTGAATCAAGCAAAACTCAAGTAGCAGTATGGTGATCAGGTCATACAACTGAAGACAAACAAATTTCCCAAAGGCTTGGTTACCTTAGAGTCAATTTTCAGTATTGATGATCAGCTAAAAAGGGGTAAAGCCGACTTGTAGATCAAAGAACACTATGAAGAGCTGGAGATTTTCAAAGGTAAACTTCTTAGAATAGGAAAAATTTGTACACCTAAAGATAAACAAGCTTTTGTTGCTTTATGCCAAGAATTTCTTGATGTCTTTGCTTGGGAGTATTCAGATTTGAAAGGATTTAATCCCCATATTGCTCAGCATACGATTGAGTTAGAGCCAGTAAGGCAAAAGCAAAGACCCTTGCATCCTAAACTTGAACCCCTAATGATTAAGGAGCTGACTAAACTAGTTGAATGGGGTATTGTCTTCCCTATCAAGCACACTTCATGGGTTTCTAATATTGTACCGGTTAGAAAGAAAAGTGGTGAGATAAGGCTATGTGTAGACTTCAGGGATCTTAATCGATCCTCTCTAAAAGACCACTACCCACTGCCCTCCATGGAACGAATCTTACAAGAGGTTGCTAGTTCTGAAAGGTTCTCCTTACTAGATGGTTTTTCAGGATATAATCAGGTGTTGGTTAAAGAGGAAGATCAATTTAAGACTACTTTTACAACTAAATGGGGCACCATGGCATACAAAAGGATGCCTTTTGGTTTGTCCAATGCTGGTGCCACATTTGAGAGAGCCATGGACATGGTTTTTCAAAGTTTGATCAACAATATTATACTGATTTACCTAGATGACATCATAGTTTATTCTAAGAATGCTGATGAACATCTGTTACATCTTAGGCAAGTGTTTGAAAAATGTAGAGAGTTCAGTATCTCCCTCAATCCAAAGAAGAGTATCTTTGCTGTCCACGAAGGGAAACTATTAGGACACATAG
The DNA here is from genome assembly GCA_007258455.2 of Sequoia sempervirens. Classification (NCBI taxonomy): domain Eukaryota; kingdom Viridiplantae; phylum Streptophyta; class Pinopsida; order Cupressales; family Cupressaceae; genus Sequoia; species Sequoia sempervirens. Next base: position 21,497 of record VDFB02336566.1, read on the forward strand.
TGTCAAAGCAGGGAATCACTATTGAACCTGAAAGAGTCAGAGCCATACTTGAGTTGCCGCTGCCTAATCACAAGAAGGGCCTACAGAGCTTTTTGGGACAGATCAACTTTCTGAGAAGGTTCATTCCAGACATGGCGAACCTGCTACAACCTCTAACAGCTATGTTAAGGAAGAATGTAGTCTTTAGTTGGACAAAGGAGGCAAAGCATAGTTTTGGAGAAATCAAGGAGGCGTTAGCATCTGCTCTGACATTGGTAAACCCTGACTTCTCTAAAGACTTCTTTTTATATGCTTTTGGTAGTGGTGGTGCAATATCTGCTATGCTGGTTCAGAAGAATAGCGATAATTTGGAGCAACCCATAGCCTTATTTAGCCAAATACTTGTTGATTACGAAGAAAGGTATACATTTTTTGAAAAGCACGTTCTCTCTATGATTAGAAGTTTGAAGAAATTTAAACATTTGCTTTCAAACAATAAGGTTCATATTCTAGTTGCACACTCAAGTGTGAAGGAATTTCTATTGAAAAAGGATCTGAGTGAAAAAAGAGCAAGATGGATCACTAAGGTCATGGAGTATGACATAGATATTAGCATCACCAAGCTAATTAGAGGTAAAGGTCTTTGTGAACAACTTGCTTCAGGGTCGAGCAGTGAAAGTGAACTAGAAAAGGATGCTGTGCTTGCCAATACAAATGAGCCTCAGAATGCTCAAGATGATGCGTACATGGGGATAACTAATTGGGTTCGAGATATGACCCAATTTCTACAAACTGGTCAATGCCCATTAGGTCTGAACAGAGCCAAAAGGAGATACTTTAGACTGCAATCCATACCATATGTGCTGATGGGCAATGTTCTTTTTAAGAAAGATCTGAATGGTGTCCTGTTAAGATGCATTCACAATGACCAAATTGAAAAGGTGCTTCATGAATTTCATGATGGAGCTGCAGGAGGTCACTTTGCCCCTAGAACTACTACCTGGAAGGTTATGAGAGCTGGTTACTACTGGCCCAACTTGTTCAAAGATGCGTATGCCTGGTCAAGAAAGTGCATCAAATGTGCTATGTTTTTAGGAAAGGAAAAGATTCCTGCTATGCCCCTGCATCCAATTCAAGTAGAGCAGCCCTTCATGAGATGGGGCATCGATTTTATTGGACCAATAAATCCACCTTCTAGTGCTGGTCACAAGTGGGTACTTACAGCCACTGACTATTTTACAAGGTGGACAGAAGTGGTGGCATTGAGGGAAGCAAAAGAATCCTCAGTGTTGAACTTCTACGAAGATATAGTCACCAGGTTTGGAGTGCCCGACTCCATCATATCTGACAATACCCTTGCTTTCACAGGTCTAAGGGTAATTGACTGGTCCGTCAAGCATGACATTCATTTGAGCACATCTTTAAATTATTACCCTCAAGGTAATGGCCTAGCTGAGAGCATGAATAAGAACCTCATCAGAATTATTAAAAGAACCATAGAGGACAACCAAAGGACCTGGCCCAGTAGTTTAAAGAATGCAATTTGGGTAGATAGAGTGACCCCTAAGAGGTCTGTTGGTAACTCGCCATATATGTTGGTCTATGGAAAAGAGACAAGATTGCCACTATCAGTGGAGCTTTCGGCTCTTGATATTGTTCGCCAGTTGGAGATGCTTGAGGGACAGGACCCAATTTATATAAGGTATGTAGAGCTCATGGAGCTTGAAGAATCGAGGGATAGAGCAATGAAAACTTTGGAGGATCATCAGCTACAAACCAAGAAGACTTTTGATAAGAAGGCTACAGGAAATTTTTTTAAGGAAGGAGACCTCATGCTCAAATGGGATGTTCTGAAAAGTAGACCAGGCCATCACACCAAGTTCGATAATATGTGGACTGGTCCATTTATTATCACAGGCTGTAAGGAGCATAATGCATATCAACTAGCTACAATAGAAGGTGAAGTGCTTCCCATCCTAGTCAATGGGATGCACCTTAAACCCTGCTTTCAAGTGTGATAAGTGCCTTTCTTGCACATAATAGTTTAGGCTTTATGTTTTCCATAAGTTTTGTTTCAACACAGTATATATATATTTTGTTTTCTGGTGTAGGAGCACATGGGAAAATACTAGGTTTATAGAAGTCTTGTATGAAGTTCTAAATTTTGTTGTGTTGTTCATAAGGTCATGCGACCATTGTGTTGAGTGCTTAGGGATGTTCTTATTGATATCCTTCCCTCTTGAGGTTGTATCCCTACCTTATAGATCTTTATTATTGCATGGTCAAGTAGCTAGGGAATCTCTTTCAAAAATCACTATATTTAATTTTTATTTGAAATAGTGTTATATAACCCTATCAAATCAAATCTATCATCACACCAAATCTATATCACACATACTTTTAACATTAATTAGAAAAACTATTTATTTTATCAATTAAATGTATCCTGATTATTTTATCAATAAATCTACCTCTAGTTTGATATTAACTAAACAAATTATGTATTTCTAATGGATTTAATTAAATCAAACCTCCTTAAGTCCCAAGTTAATTGAATAAATCATATTTGTTTAGTTAAACTAGTCATCCCCTCAACATTCTCCCATAAATTAAATAAATATATGTCAAAAACTTCTCCCATACTTAGTTGAATAAACAAATCAAGTTTAGTCAACTAAATATTTATTTGTACATTCTTCTACCATTTTTAAAAAGGTAAACAAAGTCAATATTGCACAAGGCTCCAAATTAAGGCTCAAAAAGACCTTTTAATCCTCGTACTCTATCAAAATTAAAAAAATCTACTCTTCATCTCTTTCTAATCTTTGCCCTAATCATGTGCACCAATCACAAGGCGTTACTTGTAAACTTCAAATTCTCTTTTGCAAATGGATCAACCCCTCTATTCATTGCACAAGATCAAATCCTATCCATTCAACACCCTTATTCCATATTTATACATTAACTATTCATCAAGCTATTTCTAGGGGATAGAATTGAATGCAAGGCAAGGCCGTGCTACTAGAAATAGCAACTACATTAACTCTCAATCAAATCAACCATCTTGAGGATACCCCACAAGCATCAAAGTTTGTGTTGATGATAATATATTTCTTTTTTACTATTTTTTTATTTAGTTCAATCAAAATTGTAATTAGATGTAGAATAGAAACTTTGTTTATATATTGTTCTATTATGTTTTATTCTATATTTTGACATATTGACTTTCGGTATATTTCACCTTAGAACATAACTTATTTCTTCCTCTTCTACCACACACATTTGCACACAAGATAATGGCCACAAACTTTGTGGGAGGCACATAAATTCTCATATAAGATCTTTAAAAACATTCAAGTCAACTCCACCGGGATACTTATATGGGGGCATTTTATATCTATTCAACACGCTATGTTTCATATAGAGGAATAATGATAACTTCATGTGAATACATTAACGCCATAGTCATATTACTCATGGTGGATGTAAAGGAAGCTGTAAGAAGAATTATTTTGCGAGCAGAATTAAGTATTGATTCAATTCTTCACCATGTGTGTCAACTGGCAATTTAAGATGGATGATGTAATCAAACTTAACAACATGAATAGGAACGAATCTCAGGAAGCACCCAAGTTAAGAATCGAGATAGATTTAGAACTTTGAGTCGAATCTAGTAAAACAATTTTGTAAGGAATCAAAAGTTTGTATTTCCCAAGTGGAATCATAGCATTGGTCGTCTGTCAAATCGGGCTCGTTTTCCAGTAAATGTGATCTGTGAATAAAACATTAACAGAACAGAAAGCTTAGTTTGCCTGACAAATGCACCCACATGATCGTGCAACCACTAGGAAACACAAATACCTGTTATAAAGCTGACTGATAATCACATTAGTATATGCTTGAAACGAATATGTTTCTCTACATGCTGTAATTGACAACACAGTGAGCTAGTGCTGTACTAAAAGAATTTCAACCAAGAACATGGTAGACAAAAAGACCCACAGTGCAAGAAGTGGCACAAATAGAGCAACGCAGACGGGTTGAGATGATCCGAATTGTCCATATACTAGATATTGTTTTGTCGTGGGAGTAAATCCTGAACGTCCTTGCAAAAGATTCAATGATAGGGCATACTGTTGATAACAGTTGTGTAGATCGTAATGTTTGAGGCAAACATCGCCTTGCACGTGGTCAAATGTACCCTCATTGTCTAGTTGACGTCCGCGTGCCATTGATGCTGGGGATCACAGAATTGCCATTGTACCAACCAGATAAGATGCCCAGTTTGCAAATGAGCTTCCACTATGAAAACTTTTCCATAAAATGGCTTGGTGATTTCAGTCTCTTCAAATCACCTTATCTTCAGCTAATGCAAGATGAATGGTTCCATATACGCTGTATGCATGCCATGTGTGAGGAAACTTGAGTCCACAAAATCATAAAAAATTGGGGCACAAAAGAAGAGAAAACAGAATAATCAAATCACAAAACTTTCACAATATGTCAAAGAAACATTTATAAAGTATCAAAGTATCAATATTCTTCTTGTTCAAATGAAACAATACAATCTCTTTCAAGACTACAAAGATATATATAGTTGAGGAGCATTACCATGTTACATAGATTTAAAGTTATTTATTTGGGGATTGTTTCATTTTGATAAGATGTTTGAAAATTTATCATGGTATTGAATTGTGACAGAAACAATCTTATCTAAAAAAAAACGTTTTTCTTAAGAGATAATCTACAATTTCTTTAAGAGAAAAATCTTGTTTTAATAACCATCATTAAACTTAGAAAAAACTAAGATGTTTTTCTTAAGAAAATTGTAGATTATGTCTTAAGCAAAAAGTAATCTTTTTAAGGTAAGATTTTTGTTCTATTGTTGTCACAATCCAACATGATGGTGGGTTTTCTAATATATGTTATTCAAATAAAACAACCCCTAAATAAAAAGCTTTAAATCTATATAGCATCACATGGCTCCTCATCTTTCTTTTCTCATTAATTTGTTTATGACATCTATTTTCAACCAAATGCAATTTAGTTCAAGGATGGTCTGATTCAATTTGTATGATCACAATTTTGTCCTCTCTTGTTGTGATTTTGTAGTATTGTAAATTTCATATCCTTGCAATTTCACTATATTTTATGCCCACTTTGGTATCCATTCTCTTAATGTTTGTGTAGACTCATTTGATCCCTTGTACCAGCTTTTTTCCCTCCAAGAATGTTCAAGCCTTCTTTTTAGTAGTCCTCTTTTTGTGTCACTTTTGTGTTTCTCATATGTTCTTCTTGTCTTTATTAGCAAGAAGATTAGGGGAATTGTAGTCTATAGATCCATACCCTGGTGTCCCTTATGCAGTTAGTTTATACTCCAGAGGGTACAGTGATAGAAGAGAGTAAGTGTGGTAGGACCCTATATCTAACAACACATTACATATGGGTGATCCCACAATAGTGGTTTACAATTTTTGGCCAAATTGGACACTGATTTTTTTTTTTAACTAAATCTTCACATTCGAGCACCTATAGCGGTTAAACCGTGAGGAATTTGAAGATGATGCAAACTAAGTCTTGTCACATTTTGTCTGTAAATTCTAAAAATATTTTTTTCAAAATTTTTGGAATCAAATTGTACTTCTTTTTCCATCTCCCATGAAAATTGGTTTTTTCAAAAACAATATTTTTAAAAAGTGACGACAACCGTATAACGCATAACTTTTTTTCCTTGAAAGATAAAATTCTAATTCTTTCGAATTCGATTTGTAACTCCGATATGCTTCCACTTGGTTAGATAGTTTTTTATTGATAATTTTTCTTTAATCAAGTTTCAAAGGAAAATCAATTACAATTCAAACATAACGCAACCGTATAATGCATAACTTTTACTGTATGTATCAAATTTTTTTATTTATTTTTTGTTGGATCAAGGACTCCAATATCTGGTGCACTCATATTTTTTTAATTTTTTTTTGAAAATCTTCTATTTTTCCACATGTGTAGAACAAAGAGTTTTCTTTTTGGTGAAAAACCTATATTTAATAAAACTTAAAAAACAAATAGATAATATAATCAAAACATATTAAAATTATATTCGTTGGATAGCTTGTTTCGAGGGCAACCTGATACCAGTTGGGTTTTTGAGATCTCCTCCATTTTCATTCTCAAATCGAGCTTCGAAGTGAAAAATTCTAAGCAATTTTGGTGCCTGAGAGGATGTGGGTGAAATAAGTGGGTTCGGTCGAACAAAAAAATAATGTTCGGTCGAATGGGGATTCGACCAAACCATTGTTCGACCGAACCCATTTAACATACAATAAAAAAATAGATTTGAATGGGGTCCGGTCGAACATTCTAAACATGTTCGGTTGAACCCCCTCTATTAAAAATTAATTTTTAATATTAATATAAATATAAATGATATTCTTTTTCAATTATGACTTGAGAGAGAGATATGGAGGGAGTGGGGGTAGGAGGGAGA